>JAPYZH010000413.1:0-59768 GCA_030523085.1 Meteorus colon
TATTACGGTAAACCACTGTACGTACCGTACCCTACCGTAAATGTACCGTAAATGTACCGTACATTACCGTACTCTACCGTACTTTGGATCCGTCAGGGTTGTTGAAAAATTGTCTTACGCCGGGTTTGATCCGGGACCGTCTGAATATGAGTCGAGTTTATTCCCATTATATAAATCGATGACCGCAAATATTGAATGATTCATATAATATACATTTACCATAAGACATCGATGTTTTAAGAAGGCGTATATAATATCTTATATTGAATGAAAGTATCAAAGAACCAAATATAACTTTTGTAAAACATGCAAACAAATCGGCATGAAAAGTAATTCTAGAGCATTCAAGATCCTACACCCAGTCACACTCTATCATGCATGATATAATGATAATAGCCATATATAATTCATACAGATCATACATGACCATGCATGATTGAGCACGAACATGCATAACTACAAATGAATCGTGTATCAGGATGATACACATGCGTCGAAAAGATCAAATTTCAATTATTTAATGAACAAATATTGAATGTCTCGAAGAACTCCTATTTCTGACTTGTGTGAGACTACAGGAAAAAAAATCCTTCCACATGCCACAAAACTGACGTCATCGTCATGATGTCATAGAGAGTTCTTTATTTGGACCTCATTAAGAAGTTGACGAAAAGAATGCTTATTGTGATGTAAAGAAACTGACTTTGCATTGATAACAGTTCGGGGAACACATACTTTAGAGCTCTCAAGGATGATAGCATGTGTCTCAGAGAAATTATACTCAGACTTCTTGAAGAAGTCTTTTACAAGAATTCGCACAGAGCTCTCTCTGAATTAGATGTCGTCTGAATATTCAGCGCCACCATGTTCGCTTCATGCATGAACATGGCTAATTCGAAATGAATCATGCACGATTACGTACGCACTCTAGTTTTATCACATACAAATCATGTATAATCATGCATGAATTACGGATGAGTATTTGTATATTGTGCATATGTTCATGGATGACCAGGCATCATTAAGTATACATGATCCTATATTACAGTCTAATTTTTTAATGACACCTCATGCGCAACCAAGTCTCATTTTGCATGACCTATGCATCATTATGCATTAGTCGCGCGTGATCGAGTAAAATTCATGGATAACTATACTTATATGATCCGGGTTTGCGCATGTATTTATCATTCATGTTCCATTGTTAATAGATTTTGCATGTTTATGCATGATTCATACATTCTCCATCTCCATGCAAAGTCATACCAGAATCGTGTATCATCACACACGCCAATTTTTCCCCGAAAAGTTGACTCAATGTACCTGCATTGATTTTTTTTGTACCTCAACCGGTAACGCCATGTGCGAATTAAAAAAAATTCAGCCCCCCTATCTAGGGTGGCAAATATTTTTAACGGTACAAACAACTTAATTGAATGTACTTGATTGTACTTCTATGTATTTATGCAAATGATGACTGCAATCCAAGAAATTGAAATTTTCTTAAATTGAGAATTTTACAACTGTTCAAAATTTATTTGTTCAGGTGCAATTAATGTTAATTTGTTTGTACTTGATTGTACTTCAAGTATTATCATCATTTATTTCATACTGACTGCAGTAAAGCTCGATCAACGTTAGCAGTCGATTGTACCAGTCGAATTTACCTAATTACTCTCGATTTCATGTGATTGGCGAATCACCAAGAGCTGGTCATTGGAGATTGAAAGCAGTTCATCCATTTTCTGTCACGTATTTTTCTACTTACCGACTAGTTAAATTCATATACTCAAAGACGCTTACTTCGTATAAAATATCACACTTGATTTTATTTCACGTCTTGTTCACATTTTATGTTTGGTTTTTCTTTGTTACTTTGTTTGTCCGTTTTCTTTTCAATAAACACTTGGGCAATTTTTTCGTTTCGCGTTTCATATCATACTATTCACAGTTATAATAATAAGGTTTTATTTCTGAAATTAGTAATTGGCATTATTTTATGACATTTTGTTCACTACCGCTAGATGTAACGAATGTAATTGATTTGTCCATTTGTCTAAGGCGATGTAGCGGGCGGCGCACAGTGATTTCTTGTCCAACTCGAGAACCTGGTTGACCTGAAAAGAGACATTTCACCGGTCAGAGCTTTGTATTAATGCAAAAAAATAAATAAAATTGGAAATTAATATAAAAAGTTCTTTCGTACTTGATCAATGCGCCCACGAATGGTGCTGTCTAGAATGCATGAAACTAACAAACTCTCTACCTCAGATGCATCGATATTCAATTCTTTACTAATAAAAGGTATGTGAATACGTGTATAAGGCTTGATGAGCTTTATAAGAACCTAATGGTGAGGAAAATTCGATGACGTTTAGTGTTATTTAAACGAATATGACAGTAATGAAGTATGCATGCCACATGTTCGTATTCACCTGAGTGCGAATATTGCGTAACAAATCTTCAATATGTTCTCGAATGAACGGATCATCCATAATGTTATTTCTATTTTGCTTCAAAATCAATTCAAATTGATTGATGTCGTTGTTCTGGTAACTAACAACTAAGTTCGTCATGGCTAATATTTCCGGATCATTTTTGTATGGTTTAGCCTCTTGCGAGTCGAATGGATTGATACCGGATTTCATCAACCTGCAGAAAAAATTGATTAGTCTGTAGTTAAATTAATTATTTAATAGAAAAGTTCGAGTGAGAGTGGTGTCACCGGATTCGATTCCATACATATTAGCAAGCACAAGATATTTCAAGCATGTTGTGCGTCTAGGTGAACCTGACTCATCGTAATTTTTGAAAGCTTCGAAAAAATCCGTGTGCGCTCTTTCGAATTCGCCTTCCCGCAGATGCATTTTCCCGCCACATTCTACACACAAATAAGAGAAGGATGGAATTATTTGAGTGTATTAGAATCATTGGAATTATGACGAGTTTCTTCATTCGATCACCTCGGATAACGCCCATTATAAGTGGATGCGGAATAGCACTTTTGATGTGCAGGCTTTGCTCATACAAAGTCTTCAATTTCTTATTATTTTTTTGTGCTGTGTACATCTGAATTTCCAAAGCGTATATTTCTAATAATTGAGTGCCTTTCTTCAAATCATCTTCTCCATCATCAGTCTGTAACATAGATCCAGCGAGACATAATTATAATTGTCTTTTTCATAATTACCTCAAGGAATTTTCTATGAAAAAATAACCTCAACTAAATTATATAAATCAACAATACCTGGCAGCTTTGATGAAGTTGCTTCAGTATCTTTGCTAATTTGTTGAAATCCGATCGGTCAAAATACAACTTTCCCAATTTTGTATTCGTTTTGAACCATAACCGATCATTCTTAGCATCTTTTAGTGCGTCTAACGTAGTTTCATAAAAATCTTGCAATAACTCCATCTGTGGAAAATATACTTCAGCGATAAAACGGAAAAAAATCAAAAAATGTTCTCATTCTAAAATACTAATATACTGCTCACATTTTTCGATGTACTGATGTAATCTAAGATAGAGTTGATGGATTTCTCTGAATGATTTCTTGTGACTGCACTCTTAATATACGTTAATAACTGTTTATACCTGGTCATCATCTCCTTATAATTATTCTATAAAAAAATGAGCAAGCAAAATAAAAGCCTCCATATCATCTTCCCATTTGAACAGAATCATGATATAAATTTTGAGATGGCATACGAGTTTGAAATTTATCTTTATCATCTGCTTGAGAGCTTTGAAGCCCCATTCTCCTTTGTCGCCAGCCTCGAGATCCAGGACCTTCTGAAAACTTTGCAACGCTGCTTTCGGATCATCTTCTTTCAGTGCTTTACTGTTATAATATTGATTCTCTAAATCGACATCTGGTTCTGAATTGGAATCCTCCGAATACTCCTGTAATCAAACAAATGATCACAATATATAGATGGTATCATTGATTCTAACCTTTAATGTGAATGATGATTGGTTGACACACCGGTTATAAAGTGTTAAAATTGAAAATTTACTTACGAGTCCATAATCTTCCTCTTCCTCACACATAAAATCATCTTCCCCATCTGACATATTAGTTTTATATAAATCTTGAAATTGTTTTATTCAGCGAATAATATAAAGAACTTAGTGACAGCGAAATGTTCATCCGAGTTCGGCAGCGTAATATCACTTGAACAAAATCAACGAGCATCAACGACTAGAACGACTGGAGCCAAGTGAAAGTTGATAAAAATGGCTAAAACCACGTCGTCGGTATCTATCACCGCAGTATTTATATATGTACTTATGATGAGTGGTGACTGGTGAGTGCAGCGGCGTCAATGGCAGTCAATGCCATCCATATTGGTAAATTACGTTACATAAGTATATGTATGTATGAATCCGTATTTTATATATGTATATTGCCTTAACAAAATATAGAAATGTGAGTATCATCATTTATGTATAATAAGAACAACCCATTTATTTCACAGAATATCTCACGAAATCCGTGTATACATACTACATCTATAATTATGCAATATTGTGCACGAATAGAATAACTTCACCCAAATGTTGTCAATGGGGTTATGTCTGTACTATAGATTTCATAGTCCGTGAAATCTACTGGAACAACGACAAAAATGGACAATAATTTTGGCGAATTTAATAGTGAACCAATCTTGTATGAGCTATTAGAATACTTTGTTAAAAAACAAGAACCCCAATTAATAGTAAGTATATTGGTACATTAATATAGTTTATTATTCATTACCAGCTGTTGAATTCATCAAAATGTGGTCAATTATATATATATTCTACGCACCCAAATATCTCAATTTCATATAATCTGATATAACTATTACAATTTTTTTAATAGACTGCACTTAGTCATAAGATTCTAAATTGCATCAGTGTTCATCCCAGCAAATATCACCATTTTCATATCTATATTCTATGAGTTTGTTTTGGTCTTTGTTATATTTTGAATTCAATTGAAATATATTTCAGCGATGTAAGAATGACACCATTATCCTACCAACAACAGGAACGATAAAAAATGCCCTCAGATATCTGAATAATAGATACTCTTTACCGGAAAGTTTATCGCAACATATAACCCTTACTCTACCATGGAAATTTAGCACTGATCATAGTGGACGACTTTTAGGTATCCTACAGGAAAATGTCATCGAAATACGTAAATCGAAGGATGAATTTTCATCAGTATTAGGCAAAGCATCAGGTTAGGAGAGTGAACAATATAGAAATGGAGATGAAACTGATAATTTTCGAATGGAATTATTGTTATTTGGTCATTTTTTTGACCCACAGTTCCCAAAGATGCATTCCCACAATGGCGCAAACTTTCTTGGAGTCCAGATGGATCGATTCTTGTATTGGCGTCAAGTAACGGCTATTTATCATTCTATAATTCATCAGGGAACAATTTATATAATATCAGTCCCAAAACTGTATCACAAAGTCCAGAAATCTTAGAAGCGGGCGATGCAATATCATCATTGACATTCCATAATCCTAAAGATGAACCAGAAAATTGGTCCTATGAATTATTGGTTGTAACATACAGCGGCTTGTTGAAGTCTTACAATATTTCAACATCACATGGATTTAAAGAAAATTATGAATTTTCATTCGGGAATTTCTATCGAAAAGGTGTGAATGCCTTAGCTTATGACAAACGTCATAATGTATATATTATCGCTGGAAATAGTATCAGTCAACATTCATCATCACCTGCGTCAATAGCTGGTTTGACGTCATGGCGACCAATAAATGATTATCCTCACTACAAATTAACATTTGCCTTTGAGGAGAAAGCTAGATTACCAACATTTTCGTTGTGGAATTTCATACCAAAGTTTAGAATACCTGAAGAACCTGTGATATTTCGATTGAGCATATCGCCTAGTTGCAACCACTTAGTTTGCTTACATACAGATGGAAAAATATCACTGTGGAATTTACCCAATTTACAATTACAAAAAAAATGGAAATTGAATGAACAACCTGACTACAATAATCAAAATCCTATGATTTCATTAAAGCAGAGAAAATTTCCAGTTGGCTATTCAGAATTTTATCCATTTGACATTGGTTGGTGGTCGGACCATTCAATTATTATCGCACGTTATTCTGGGGCAATATCTATATGCTCAATTCATGATTTAAAAAACCTCCTAGGCTCGAGTCCAGAGTATTTATACGGTCAACCACAAATTTCAGAATTACATTCTAACATTGGATTTCTATGTTTAGATTGTGAGACAATTGTTACAAAGAAAAAATCCAATAGTGACCCAAGCAATGACGGACAAATTTCTGAAGCATCCGACAGTGAGAAAGAGGACGATGAATTGGATCCGTTAACATTCATGAATTACGCAACGAACTTGCTGCGAATCGCGCTTTACTCCATAACAGATATAGAGAGTTTTCAACCGAAGCGGAAAAAATCTAAAATTGTCCAGCGGACATATCGAATTGTAGGCATGAAAAATACAACGCCAGAAGAACTTTACTCTCGAAAAATTGATATCGAAGAGTATGATGAGGCATTAGCATTGGCGAATGCCTATAATTTGGATACCGATTTAGTTTATCAGACTCAATGGCGGAAATCATCATTTTCATTGCATGCAATCGAGAAACATCTAAGTAAAGTACGTAAAAGGTCGTGGATTTTGAACGAATGTGTGATGCGAGTTCCTGAAACACTTGATGCAGCCAGAGAATTATTGAACTTCGGATTGAAAGGCGCTAACTTACAAACGTTTACAGAAATTGGTATCACTGATGATGGCAAGATAACAATCGATGACACAAATGATGGTGATATCGTTAAATTTGATGATGTCAGTTCTAATTTGCGACACATTCAGAAAATCAATGAAAATTTGAAAAATATAGATCTAACTTCATTAACAAATTCACAAAGAGAGTTACTCCTACTTCGAAAAAAATTGTTAGATCATCTCGACAAATTGAAAACATACGAAATGATTATTGAAAATGGGAAGGAGTACAACAAAGAATTGTATGAAAAATTCCGCCAATTAACTTTATTAGAGAATGCTGTGAATTTTGCCCGGGATTGTAATTATCGTGCTGTTGAAATAATGTTAACTTATCATGGGCAAAAGTTGATGCCACATTGGTTAGCAATAGTGAGTTGCTTTCCTGAAACATTAAATCCAAATGAGTATGAAAAATTGTTGCCCGAATGTGATGAGCAAGGACAACTGTTCTTACTTTATCAACGTGAATTAAGACCAAATGATTGGTTGGAAAAGAATGAATTTCGAATAATTTTCGATGAAAATGAAGACGATCATTCTCATGTTCTTTATGACTCTGAGCCGAATTTATTGTTTTATAGAAATTCGGAAATCACGATGGAATTATTGCAAAAATGGTATAAATGGCGAGCTTATCAAATCGAACGACACAGTTCTATCGTCGAGAATGCAGTCGAACTTATTAGGATTGGTAAAGCGCACAATATTATTGGATTAGATGACTTTTTACTAGAGCTCGAAACACTAGATGATTTAATTTACAAAGTCTTGCTGCAAGATATGTCGTTGACACAATTTGAGAAATTAACTCACATTGAGAAAGTGAAACTATTGATGAGCACAGCGACGGAAAGCAATTTTGTATTGCATGTTAAAAGTTATGTATTACCATATATTATTCGTAAACAAAAGTATTTAGGCGGTTCTCTTGATAAAAATATATTGGTAAATTATTTAGTTACATTGAGTGAAAATGATTTAACATTGCCATTGAAATTTTTTAGTAGTGTACAATACGAGATCGATATATTAAATTTGGTTGATGATGTCATGAAATTGGCGTTAAACTGTATATATGCATGCACAAATCCCGATATGTATCAAACAGCCAAAAGTATTTTTGAAACATTACCGAAATTACAACCGAGCACCGACTCTTTGCAAATCATGAATCCGATGGAAGAATTGGAACGGGAACTTGCCTGTTTGAAAGTTTTGAACAAATACAATGTCAATACCACAGCATTATACATTCACAAGAATAAAATAAACGAAGACGAAGTTAGATTGTTGTTTCAAAAAATGTCAAACAATTTGAACGCAATTACACCACCGCCAAATCAAGAGGAATGGGCTGAACTCTTAAATGATATGTTGGAACTGCACGAGTTCATCTTCACATGCATAAACATTGAGATATGTTTTGAGATTTGCGTTCAAGCACGATTAGCATCTGGTATAATTATAAACATTCAAAATTGTGCATCATTAATAGAAACGAAACGAAGTGAACATTCATTACTGAAAGTCTCATACAACAGAGCAGTAGCATTGATATTACAAGCCTCTAGAGAATATTTTGATGGCTCAAGGAGTTTGAATGATCCAAATATGGAATTATCAAAGGCATGTTTGCATATTATTGAAGATGAAAATCCATTGATTCAGGCGGAATATGAATTAATTCACTCATTACAAATTCTCGATGAATTTCATGTTAATATATTACCGATGCAAGTAAGAATGAATCATGATAGATTGAAACTGATAGAAAGTTGCTTGAATAATCAAAGAGATGCTTATAAGAAACAGCAACGTTTATTAATGCTTGCAACTTATTTACGGATTGATGGTGATAATATTCGTAGTCGTGAAGGAAAAGTTTTAGAATTAGTGGCCATAAAAGCCTTCGATGCTGAAGACTATGAATATTGTTCATCAACGTGTCAAAAATTAATTGATAATAATTATTTCCTAGCTTGGAAAATTATTCAACAATTGGGATGTTGCGATCATTACGATGATTTTCTATTCAAACAAAAATGTTTGTCATTTGCAATGACGTATGGACCCAATGAAATCCTGGAACCAACACTTGGTCATATGCATCTACTGGAAATTCAAGTGTTGAATAAGGATTTAGAAAATTGGATGACAACACGAGAATGTGAAGGTTTCGGTTATAATGAGAGTGATGATGAATTCACTGATGCTCTGACAATTCCACAGATAGAAATAAAACAATTTGTTCCGAAAATATTGCAAACATCAACAGGACTTGTCAAAAGTTCTGCAAGAATCGTGAAAGATTCGACTATTGGAATTCTTAAAAATGTTGGTAATCAGACTTTTTGGCCGAAAGAGCTCAGATTTGATGCTATAAATGTTTCAGATGTCACCAATGATTCTGTCAAAGATATTAACTCACGACAATATCGAAATGAAGTACAGAGTTTTCCATATTTTTATCAGTCAATACATTCAAACTGCAATATTGACATCAGTCGAATTGATACAAGATACGATACATATTCTATGCCTGAAGTGATCAATATAAATTTGAAAATCATCCAAGCATTGATACGTGTAGCACTATTAAGTGAAACTTCTTGGTATGGTTCAGAAATGAGTAACATAAATCATTTTTTGATTCAGGCAGCCGAAAACATTTTGCCTGACGATTGGCTCCTGGGCATGGCATATTTATTATGCTTACCCGAGGCTAATACATCCTTATTGTCACCGATAGCTGATGAAGCCTTCAAAAATTTGACAAAAACCAATTTATTCATTCAAACTGCGATGTACTTTCATTCCTTACAATTTTACCGTGAGATTGATCCAAATTCTACTGATTGTTTTTTGTATGACCCTATGAATTTAATCCACTCGATGGCAGCTGAAGCGATTACTGTCAAGGACGACATTGAATATAGTGAGACTAGAAAAGCTTTAATTCACTGGTGCGAGCAAATATCGACGGACCAAATGCCTGAAATCAAGTCAGTCGAAACAAAAAACAAAATTGGGACATTTGAAGACCCCCCATCCAATAACTTGAATACAATAATTCGACCAAATCACAGTGAACAGTCAGACGATTTCTATGAACATCATAATCCGATGATGAAAAATTTATATAGCAAAGATACATTCAAAATAATACCTGAAAATGATATTGATGAAACCAGTGGATGGGATGACAATTGGAGTGACTTTTCAGATCACATCAATGATGATGGGAATGAAAATATTGGGTTTCCGATCGATCGATCGGATTCAGAAAAAAGTACAGTCATACACACATGGCCAATCCCAGATGAGAGAGTTGGAGCAAATGGTGATGAGAAAAATGTTCTCGTGAATACATCGCATATACCCAATGAAACTAGTTGTGCAGCTATCGTTAATGATTCTACCGAGCGCCAACGCTTCGAAATCTTCGAACATTTTTTTTCGCGTATACAAAATCAAAGTGATTATATCAAATTGAAACTTGCAATGCAAATGTGGCCAGCATTCATTGATCCAGATTTCACTACAGTAGAAAAACATCCAGTTATACGTATGATATTTCATGCAAAAATATTTGACAACAAAGCTGTGAAGGAAAGAGTCGATTCAAAACTTCAATCAGCAAATCTGCAATGGTATAAAGAACTGTTCAAGGAGCAAACTATCTCGCCGGGATGCTTTATTTCATTTATCAAACAAGTGGACAACTCACCCAATTTCACAGTTGAAGAGAAGATTTTCCTCAGACTGTGCTCCGACAATCCAATTTTACACAAAGAGTGTGTCGAAATGATGTTAAACGATAGTACTACTAATCATCCTTTATTGATCTTTGAAGAACTTTTTTTCAAAAATTTAACAGCATTATTCCCACCCCACCATCCAGTTTACAACAAAATAATTGAAGTGATATTCCTAAATCATGATTTACCAGATATTGAGCCTCATATTAAGGAATTGATTGAAAAATTAATAGAACAGAAACACATACCGTATGCAATTGCTTTGTGGAAGCAATTGGCTGCAATACCACCAGCTTTATCAACATTTGATAGCTGTTTGCAACTCTTCGTTAAGAAGTGAAACTAATTTTGATTGTAAATATTCATTACGAAACTTAAAAAAATAAAATTGAAATGATTCATTCCTAGAGATTGAACAATATATGTCCTTATTTACAGCTTATTGATATGATCTGAAAAATAAAGTTGGATCACAAGGCTACACATGCAAAATTAAAATTGAGGATTACAGATGAAGAGAATTTCACTTTATTGTTGGTTATTCCACTGGATTTTTAGAATGTCTCATTATTAACAAAAGACTTATGACAATGGGACATAACAGGCTGTTGATTAAATATATTCAAAAACGTTTAATTGTCGTGATATAACATACAAAAAAGATTTTTTAAATTTTTTTCTTGTGTTTGATGAATGAGCTAAGGAATGATAAATTATTCAAGTCGCGAAAAATGATCCACATATAATACACAGACTTTTACACATTAAAACCACATAAAACGTGGTAAAATACATTTCCTACTTCCCTTTTCTTTCTCTCTCTCTCTGTTCAACTTTTCAAACAGTCTCTCATCCAAAGACTAAAATTAGTTTCTGGAATCTCTCAAATGACGAACTGCCGAAGCTCGCTTTCACGTATGTAACGAATGTGGCTATATTTAATCAACTTCTTCCATGCGTGACGCGTCTTCGCTTTCGCCTTCAAGTGTTGGAACTTCATCGGCAGTCTTTGGCTCCTCGGGAATTGGATCCTCCTCATCGATACCAAGACCCAACTTAATCATACGATAAATTCGTGCGGCATGTACCTGAGGATCATCAAGTGTGAAACCAGATGATAAGAGGGCAGTTTCGAAAAGTAATACGACCAAATCCTTGACAGATTTGTCATTCTTATCAGCATCAGCCTTTTGTCGTAGTGTTTCAACAACAGGATGATCAGGATTAATTTCAAGATGCTTTTTAGCAGCCATATAACCCATTGTCGATGCATCCCGGAGAGCTTGGGCTTTCATGATCCTCTCCATGTTGGCAGTCCAACCGTATTGCGATGTAACAATACAACACGGTGAATCAACAAGACGGTTTGAGACAACTACCTTTTCAACTTTGTTGTCGAGAATTGTTTTCATTGTTTTGCAAAGCTCCTCGAACTTGGCTTTGTCTTCTTCACGCTTCTTCTTCTCAGTCTCATCTTCAGGCAACTCCAAACCTTCTTTGGTAACAGACACCAATTGCTTGCCATCATATTCTTTCATTTGTTGTACCACATACTCGTCAATGGGCTCAGTCATATAAACGACTTCAAAACCACGTTTCTTGACACGTTCCACGAATGAACTGTTAGCTACTTGTTCTTTGCTTTCACCCGTAATGTAATAAATATGTTTTTGATTTTCCTTCATACGGCCGACGTAATCTTTCAGTGAACAGACTTCCTCGCCAGATGCAGAAGTATGATACCTCAATAATTCTGCGAGTTTATTACGGTTCGTACTATCTTCATGGATTCCAAGTTTGATATTCTTGCTGAACTGCTCGTAGAATTTCATATAATTCTCTTTGTCCTCGGAGAGCTCTTCGAACAATTCCATACATTTTTTCACGAGATTTTTACGGATGACTTTGAGAATCTTATTTTGCTGCAACATCTCACGCGAAATATTCAATGGCAAATCTTCACTGTCAACAACGCCCTTCATGAAATTCAGGTACTCTGGTATTAACTCTTCACAGTTATCCATGATAAATACACGACGAACATAGAGCTTGATATTGTTCTTTCTCTTCTTATTTTCAAAAAGGTCGAACGGCATACGACGTGGCACAAAAAGAAGTGCTCTGAATTCGAGTTGACCCTCAACCGAGAAATGTTTCACAGCCAAATGGTCTTCCCAGTCGTTCGTGAGTGATTTGTAAAACTCACCATACTCTTCCTGACTAATGTCATCAGGGTTTCTTGTCCAAATGGGTTTTGTCTTGTTCAATTCTTCGTCTTCTTCATATTTTTCTTTGATAGTCTTCTTCTTTTTCTTCTTTTTATCTTTGTCTTCTTCATCCTCATCCTCACCAACATCTTCGATCTTCGGTTTATCATCTTCATCCTCTTTTTTCTCCTCTTCAGGTTCAGCCTCAGCTTCGTCGTCACTCAATTCTTTTTCACGTTCTTTTTGCACAACCAACTTAATTGGATAGCCAATAAACTGTGAATGCTTCTTGACAATTTCTTTGATTTTACTTTCTTCAAGATATTCAGCTTGATCTTCTTTGATGTGAAGAACAATCTTTGTACCTCGTCCAAGTGGCTCAGAATTATCAGCTCTAACCGTAAACGAACCACCAGCTGATGACTCCCAAAGGTATTGTTCATCGTCATTGTTTTTAGACGTGACGGTGACTTTGTCGGCGATAAGATAAGCAGAATAGAAGCCCACACCAAATTGACCAATCATAGAAATATCAGCGCCAGCTTGTAAGGCTTCCATGAAAGCTTTTGTACCAGATTTAGCAATCGTACCAAGATTATTGACTAAGTCAGCTTTTGTCATACCAATACCAGTGTCAATGATAGTCAATGTACGATCATTCTTATTGGGAATGATTTTGATGTACAGTTCTTTCCCACTCTCAAGCTTTGTTGGGTCGGTGAGTGATTCATAACGAATTTTGTCAAGTGCATCACTTGAATTTGAAATGAGCTCTCGAAGAAAAATTTCCTTATTTGAGTAGAAAGTATTGATGATCAATGACATCAGTTGGGCAATCTCGGCTTGGAAGGCGAATGTCTCCACCTCACTCGTAGTCGTCTCCATTTCTTCCGGCATCTATCGTAAACATATAAACAAACCGAAATTTATTCAATTCAGCCGCTAAAACCAAGGAATTCGTGAAATATCATAATTATGATTTGGAGGTTAACCACACATAAAATCGATGAAGTGAGCTTTTAATATTTCAATTCTTTTAAATAATACGGATTGATTGTAAAACACCCAATGTGATAAATGTAGAGAGAAACTCATTGGGTAAATTCATACAGCTTACCTTGGTAATTGAATAAATTGCAGTTGAATTAATGTTTTCTACAAATCTGAGTAGCACCCCTGACACTTATGACGGTATTTCAACAATGCGACGCGCCGCTCGTGACACTGCCTTATATACCCTTATGATACATAGAAAGTTCTAGAACGTTCTAGAACATTCTACTCAATCAAACACCACCATATCCGGTCAAATGATGGTCAAATTAAGTATTAACTAAATTCATACAATTGCAAACATCTATATCTTATGAACATTTGAATGAGTAAAAATATACATAACCAGAAAATATATTTACTAATAATATCTGCTCTCTCAATCGTTTTATGAGACTAATATTGATAGCTATTCGATAACATCAGTACTTCCGCCATTTGTCTAAGCATGCATGTGTTCCCCTCGAAACTTCTATTGCTCCACTACAACCGCATTTTTAGTGTATACATATGCTAATACATCCTATGATGATACAATTTTCATTACTTCGGATTATGCTAAATCTACATGATCCAATTTTTTTTCATCTCGACAGCATGAAATTATTCTTTGAAACGACATTACCATTGAAATTCACAAATTGCAATGGTATCACTAATATGATGGAAATAGTGGAAATATTAATAAATATATCGAAAGTATGAGTGATTTCTTTGTTCGCATTTCAGCAGGAAATGGAACATGGAAATATTTCTCATCGCATGTCAGGTTAATTCATTTTTCGCTATCTCATTGCGAATCAGCTCAATTCTTCAGTATGTATTGATCTAGTTTGAAAAAGTGAGAAGGAATATGCAAGGGCAAAAAAAATTTTTGATGACAAATACACGCCACAGCGAGTTGCCGTGAAGATCAATAATTTTCCATAAAGTTTTCTTCAATTGTTTGCTCACCACTCGTGAAATAACTTTATTATATGGTTTCTAAATTTTACAGGTACCTGCATCATCTACACGGGGATGATTTAAATCAGTGTAGCCAGATCCTGAGTATGCTGTACTTTGGCGCCCTCTTTATATGAAATGAAAATTAATTAAGGGATCAACAAGGAGTCGGTAAGGTTACTTTTAAATTTTAAATGATAGACACGAATTGAGAGGAATTGACATTAGATTTTGTTACCGACATGAACAAATTTCCAATCAAATTGTTCTGTGTTCTACTCACTGTAACCTCATTCATGAACATTCGTAGAATTACTCAAAGTGAAGTAATCGTGGTCTAAAAGGTCCAATTGTGATTTGTTCAATGCATCGATCGATTGAACCGGAATTTTTTTGATTGAAAATGTCAGAAACTGAACTTTTCAAACTACGATTATGACATTTCGAGCAATCCTACAAATGTTCATGGAATTACATTGAATAAAACACACGGAATAATTTGATTAAGAATTCGCTCATTGTCGGTAATGAAATCGCGTACCGTTTCACTTGAATCACATGAGTACGTAAATCCATTTACATGACATGGGAGTGACCTTTGTCACGTATGAAAGTGAGGTGAAATAATTCAGGAATAAATCATTTAGCAAACAATCGGTAATTTTCAGTTACGTGCATTCTTCTCCGTCAAATGGAGAATGTTCATCTCGATATTGTTTGATGTTGGGTTCAGTGTTTTATTGCACGTGAAAACAACAGATTGATACATGAATATATAATACATTCGCTTGTCTTATTTTATCGTGTGAGTCCCGCCACATTTCTTACAGATAAACTCGCAGTGGGTCTATTCATATAATCATCTAGAGATTTTCGATATCACTGTAACGTGATAATTCACGAGTAAGGTTGCGTCATGTTCGTCTAATTCAAAAGTTTTTACATACATACTATTATTCCATATATTAAAATAACCTCTTCAAGGAAGAAATGTTCTCTATAGAGTGATTACAAATACAGATTTTACTGCTGTCGTTGTAAACTGATCCTCTGTAGCTTTTCACGAGCATTTGATTGGAATGAATTAGCAGTCTTGGAGCTCAACCAAAATATAAGATAGAAAACATGAATACATAATATATGTATATAAACAAATTATTGGTGGGGTGTTTTTTTCTTCACAATCTTATTACAAATTTAACGTAATATGTACACAACAAGTGTAGTTTATTATTTTTTACACTAGCTGTACCAATCTCGATCGGATGACCAGTTTCAAATTCAATCGAGGAGTGTGCATTTATTGTTATTTCACATGTCTGTCTAATTCTATACTATTTCTCATCTTATCCGATTACTCAAATCCCCAGTTGGTTTTATTTTGGTTTTCTAAATGAAAAAAATGCATCGCTTGGTACGAATTACTGGTTACGATAAGACGATATACCAGTAGAATACCAATGTAGATGATGTTGATTTTTCCTCCTTTTCGTTATTCAAAACAATATAGAGTCATGTGGGGCAAAAGTGCGCAGTGGGTAAGAGTGCGCAATTCCATGTATTTGGGGCTCAAATGAATGGGCTTGCGCACTCTTACCCACTGCGCACACTTGCCCCACATGACCCTATGCATGTGCCAATCACAAACTGTTGTAATCCTAATTGATCGTTGGAGTTGATATGACGAGGATCTTAACTCCGGTAACCTAGCTTTATGAAGTCGAATGATACTCATACAGCTAGATAACCAAAGAAAATGTCCGAGCCAATAATGACAATTTTTCATTTCATCATGGTAACAAAAAAAAATAAGAGAAAGATTTTTTTTATATTTATGGAACTACATCATGCTCTATTCCAACTCATTGGCCCGAGGATAATCTTCTTTACTCCAGGAACGATTTTCTCAGACGGAAAAAAACATGGTTATCTCTTGAACCTTTATCAAGAATGCGTTCTCTTGTACTGATAACGTCTCACTTTTTTTCTCACACGTGGCACACCTGGAACACTAAGAATATATATATATATATATATATATATATGTATGTATGTATGTATGTATGTATGTATGTATGTATGTATGGATGTATGTACATTATGCTCATGTATGTATGTTATTCACAAAAGGCTTTTTGTCGTCGCACATCGATTGATATGCACACAGCGAGCAGTAAGAAAGGGAGAAAGAAGGAGGGAGGAGGAGGGAGCTTCCAGAGGTGAAACAGCCGTTGACATTTGGGAGAGAAAGTCGACCGTATTCCGCGGTGACGGCTTTGCCCGTCAGCCACATAATGAAGTAGGGAAACCACTGAGATTGTATATGCGGACCTATCCTATTGCACACGCGAGCAAGTATTGTATATTGCCAGAATCCACATCACAGTCAACCTGATTTTTGAATTGCCAAAGTAAAAATCTCACGATATCCTGAGCAAATGTTTTTTCAGCTCACTCGAAACTGAAAAAGAAATGATTGGATTGGAATTAGGCAAATCAAAAATATTGATATGAGAATTATTTCAGAAATTTAATATACGCCAAGTTGATGTGTTGACGCTGACATATGCAAATATAATCGGGGATACGGAACAGTAAGTAGGAGCAGAAATTTTTTATATTGAAACCGCTCTCAAAACTGAGAGAAACATTGCGCGATAAAAATCAAAGTCCATTAGTGAAAATTCATTATCTTTCTCGGAATTTCAAAAATTAGTTTGAATGTCCTTGTGTTTATGGTAAAAAAGCGTTGACATCATTTCTGTGGAGCAATTTCAACTAGTTGTGTGGCAAAAAGATAGTATAAATAAATACATCGACAACGTCGAACATCCTATGAACGTTTATATTACTGAGTTGAGCATTGCCTCAGTCTTCGGCGTTTGCACAACGGTTTCCATTCGGAGAAAGTTATGATCTTACCATACATATATAGATATATATCGCCTATACACGCATGTCCGCATTCAATTTTATTTTGAAACGGAACTCTCACCTGGTTTTAGTTATATTATCCCGCGTTATGCCACCCGTTCGCCTGTGCCCTCTTGTTTCATTTTTTCATTTGTCCATGTGGACGAACTCGTTAGCGAAAGATATTTCAATCTTTATCCTTCCCTCGTCAAATCCGAAGAAAAAAAAAAAGAATGTGAATAACTTAATAGAACGTGACAATAAGATCAACATTTAATAAATTGTTCGGAATTTCTGAATATGTCGAGCAGGATCATTTTTAAACATGACTGAAAACTCCTCGCGCTCTTCTTTCCATGTAATAGTGAGACAAAAAATTTATGTGGAGAATCAAACACACGGGACAAATATGATGATGTTCCAGGTGATTAGATCAAGATTTTCGAGCGACGGTACAATACGAATAGAATATCAAAAATAGAGGTATGGGTAGGCGGGTATAACACAACTATATCCATTTGGAAAATCGTTGCCGTTATATAATTGGGGCCCCCATTGAACGAGTGCAGGAAAAAGAAACGGAAGAATCAACAACGACATGCGAAGAATGAGAAATGTAGAGAATATTGTCCGGTGAGAGTAGAGAGTAACAACAGCACACTCAAAAACTCTGTTGTGATGTGGAAAAAAAAGTTTCACAAATTTATCGATTGAATTTACGAAAAGTTTCCTCTCCATTCTACTATCTGAGTTTGATACTTCTCCGTATAGATTCCTTTAATACTATTCACCGCATGTGGTCTACTATAATGAATCAAATTCATGAATCATTGCCGATAGAGTTACTTCCGTAAAATAACCTGACGCATACGTCCATGAGAGTACTCATGATAATTCATATTAATATGAAGAAAAGAAAAAAAAAACTATCAGACAGTTTGATGGGAGATAACTGGCAACAATGTTAGTGCGATCATTATATGGTTGTCATAAGCTCCTACAAAGAATAAAAGCCATATGACGCGTCGATGATCATGTAAAGATGAAAACACTAATAAATGATTAAATATAGATACGGATCCACGCGCGCCTCGGTTTGTTTCTTAAAACTTTTTTCCTAGTATTTATAGATACAATGAAACGTAAGCACAGAGTGGGGCTTTAACACAGGCGGAACAAGCAGCTACTTATGATATTTCTGTCTCACTCTCTGTTAAATACGCGCTTGTAGCAATTGCCAATGTATTGTGATGTATCAGACGATAAATTTCAAGAGACCGTTGACTACAACACTTGATACGTAGTTGGTTACAATTCTCTCGTCTCTATATATTTTACCTTGGACTAACGTATATTTGCACTCGGCATTTCGTTACAGGTATATAGATGTTGACGACCGCGACCACGACCACGACATCGCTTACATGTTAAACGATAGATTCTCTCAATTTGCGTTGCGCGTCGCGAATAAGAAAAAAAAAATGTATATATATATATGAACTGGAAGGAAGAGGCTGATAATTCAGATTTGGACACGATGATCAGAGACAACTCTTTGGCTTTTACAATTACCTCTTATGTCCCTGTATATAAGGCTATAAATTCATGAAATTTAGAAGAAAAAAACAGAATATATGTACATATTATTTATATATGTATACTCCAAACCTATTATCGTTGAAATATTAACGGCCGTTGACTAATAATACAATTCTTAGTGATAAGTGTGGACCTGGCGTTAAGTTTAAATTGCGATAAAAACGATAAGCGTCAGCAAGTTGGATGTAATGAAGACGATAAACATTTAATATCCAAGTGAATATTCGTTCAAACTCTTCAAATGCTCATGATATGATTATACACACGCGGTTATTGAGTATCATTCACAATTAAAATTTGAGAATGAAAAGCGCTGTGAAATTGTAATACCGCATTCGTGAATCTGCGAAAGTTTATGTTTTGTATGTGCAGTTATTTATTCTTGTATCACTATGTAGTTAAAGAATATTTGAGAGAAATAATGGAATCTCAAAACTGTTACAACGAAATGAATAAAAGAAATATTTCCTCAGTACTTAACTGGAATAATGAAGAAAGACTCAGAAGAATCAGACCTATATGAAGGTCAATGTCAATTGCGATGATTTGAAAAAATATAAATATATAAATATATACATGTATATCATATCATATCATATAACAACTACATACACTCACATATTGAATGAAGTAAAGGAGTCAAATAGACGAGAAATTATCCACTCATACCTAATGCGATATCGGGCTGTAGCAACTCGGTCATTATCTCGAGCGGCTATTTGATTTCTGATTGCAAACCATATGCGTGGCCCCGTGGCTGATCGTTTGTCGAAGAATAGACTCAGAACAAATCAATCCATTCTCCCGAAACTACTCGGAAAGAAAAAACAAAACAAACAAAACAAACAAAACGAAAACAGAAAAAACAAATAAAAATGAGTAAATAATTGAAACGAAATATCAGGAAAAAAATATTATTTTGTTTACATATGGAATATCGCATCGAACACAACACACATTATAAACTTGTTGCTAGGAGAACGATGTAAATTCGCATGGACAATAGAAGGGGAAAAAATAATGCAAGATGTGTGCATATATACATGCGTGTATGTGTATGAACGGAAAAAAAGGCTTGGAGGAAAGATGAACGCCGAAGCGTGTCGACGATCAGTGAAAAGTAACAAGAAACACTGACAAGGTTTTCCGGTTGTGGTAAACGTGGGAATTTGGTCATATTGACGTGTCTGCATATGAGCCACTAGTCACTAAGTTCACAGAGTAATATACTGTCAAAAACAGAAAAATGAATAGTATCAAATCTACACAGCTTTGACCTTGTTCTCTCTGCCCCCCCCCCCCCCTCCTCCTCCTCCTCCTCTCATTCTCTCTCAACCAGAGATATTTAATATCAATTTTTCCGCAAAACTGGAAGACAATGTAGCGATACACACAACATCGAGAGAAAAAAAGGTCGATGATGATAATTTCAATTATGAATGCACAAAATGATGATGATGATAATAATAATAATAATAATAATAATAATAATAATGAAGTGAAATGAATAAATGAAACATTATTCGAAATAACGAAGTTAAGTTATTACAGTTAATATTCATGTATTAACTGTAATATAAAATTCTGCTTCACGTATAGATTTCTTCATGATGCAACAATGTCATCGAATTATATTCTTCAATGAAAATGTTGAGATTGAGAAAGAAAGATTTGTATATATATACAGCTTTTACCTGTTCCATATTATTACTTAATTTGTCAGTATTATTGGTGCAATGTTGGACCAGGTGCCATTTTCTGAGCGCTCTATAAATTTCATCTTCTCATCTCTCCCTTATTTCTTCCCATATTCTTCAAATCATATTTCTCTTATTAAATTTGATAGTTCAATTGAAATTTACGTAGTGAAACAAGAACTCAAAGAGAATATTTGTGCTCATAACGCAACATTGAAAATGGTATCTCACGGCGCATAAAGAGCTACGAGGTGAAATGAAATTCCAATGATGAAAATCTTTTGCCAATACAGTTTCGCCAATAAAATTTAATAAGTGATGAAAGAAGAATATTCGAACTCGTGCAATATAACAAATTTCCACTTTTGTTCTGTCAGTTATTACAACTTCCTTGCTCAACTTTTGTGAAAAAAAATTTCATCGTCGATTATCATTTGATTTTACCCAGATTATGTTTTAGCTAATCTCTACCTTTACAACTACTAAAGAAGAAGAAAACGAAAATGAAGAATACGATGAGGAAGATGATGGAGATGGCGATGACGGTGACGATGACGAGGACGAAGATGAAGAGAACAACCGAGCAGAGATGAGAACACTACCGCACTCACTGTGAAACTGGCCCCGCGCTCTGCCACCGAGGTCACACACACCTTTCGCGCGCCCCCCGTTTCCCCACCACGTGTACGTTTATCCAACGCCACGCTATTGGTTCATTCGAATTCTCTTCGTATGACGTCATCACATCACAGAACCAGAAGAGCCGAGTGTACAAATGAACGACCTCGCTTGTTTTCCCGCTTCCCCCACTGCATGACAGTCATGCGCATTGGACACATTCACGTCTCGACTTGCGCATACAGGTTGGTTCTTATATTCTCTATCTCTTTCACTCATCTCTCTCGCTTGCTCAATCTCTTGTTTCGTATCCTGCTCTCTACTACCATCGCATTTTTGGTGTCCGTTGATGGGTGCAAGGAGGGTAGTCAGCGAAGGAAGGAGAAGAAAAACTCGGGGCGACCGCCCCTCTTTCTGGTAGAAGCATTTGTAGCTCAACCGGACGATGGTATGGCGGGTTTACCTGTGAATGTATTTGTGCGGAGGCTGAAGCGGACCCGTAAGGTATAACCAGGGGGAGACACAAAATGAAGATAGAAAGGGCATTCCAACCGACTATAGTGCAGAGACTCGACACTCGTACCGATGATTCCCATACGTTAAATGCGCGCAACATACATAAGCCAAGCAGGAGCGAGGGGGACAATGGGAAAAAAATGTATATGTATGTGTGTGTATGTGTGTGTATGTGTGTGCGAGGGAGAAAAAGAAAGACGCAAACGATCTCTCTCATTGCAACTCGCTTTCTATACATCGTTTTCGCAAATTCTTTCCAACCCTCCAATCTAACCGCCATTCGCTGTTTTTTGACATTTTTTTTCTTTTTGTCTCCTTCACCCTGTCTCCTCCTGTTTTTTTCTGTTTTGTTTATTTGTTTGTTTGGTTGATGTCTTTTATTTTTCATATCGTATCCATCCCTTGTCTCTTTGCCTCGTCTCAGTTTGCACCAATCATTATACGAGCCTGTTGGAATTATGCACTGATGCCGCCGCCAACGACGCCGTTGTCAAAAAGAACCGCCGAAATTGTTACTCCCGCCAATGTGAACACTTTGTGTAAAACTCACCGTTCATGATTTTCGCGCGTGCGCATTTGCGTGTGTGTTTATATGTGTGCGTGTTCGAAGGTGTTTGTGGCCTCATTACGACAGAATCCACACTCTTAATACACAATTTTAAAGAATCACACGTACAATCATTGGCAGGAAAAGATTAATTTATAGCATCATCGACAATGAGAAAAGAATAAACAATAATAGGGATGAGCATCGAGTGGAACGACATGGATGCAGCCTTCTACATAGAATCAAGTGACAGGAAATAGTATCAATAAACAGAGAGAACTAACACAAAACGACCGTTATCGCCCATATGAAATATATGAAATTATTCGTCGAAGTGAAGAATAATAAGAAAACGGTTGAGAAACTTACTTAAGCAGAATAATAGCTGTCTGAAAAGCAATTATTGTTTACTTATTCTGTATACCTGAACCTATATAAATATATGCTATTGAAAGATCTTCGACATAGCTTTTTTTCGAATAATTTTGCACCCATATGTATCAAAGGAACTCTGGGGTCGATGAGGGTTTCAGGTTATATTCAACATGATGTACCTGAGGTGCTCGAAAGTTATTCTAATTTTCAATTTTAAGCTATGCCGTTTTGGGGGGACATGTATTTCTACTATTCATTGATGATAGGTGCTTGCATCCAACGCATTTTCGGGAATGTAGAATAATTTATGATGTAACCTTGAACACTACCCTACTACTTCCGGCGGACATGCATCGTCCTTGCTCTATTATTTACGGATATTGAATGAATCTCCCTTTCTTCCTTCCATTTTTTCACTGCTTTCCAAAATATAAATACATGTGAAAATTAAGTTAGGACATTGCACACGTAATGGTGAGATGAATACAAACATGAATATTCAGAAATAACCTTGAAATCATTCTCGATGATTGAAGAATAGCGGCTATGGTGGGAAAGACGAGGAAGGAGAATCATATAAGATTTGGGATGTTAAGAATTTACTGCCTAGAATCGATCCTCGTGGCTTTCTTGACGGTTATAACTTCTCGCTCCCTCGCTGAGATTTTATTTTTCGGACAGGCCGTTACTAAGCAGGGACTATAGAAATCGGTTCCCACCTGCTTGGGGGCCCCTGGGTAAAGTAGAAAATCTTGCAGAAAGAGCGAGAAGAGCTCCCCTCTCCAGTAAGCTCAATACCGAAGGCGAAACCTCGCGTTATTTATCAAAAGAAAGAAAGAAAAGGAGCAAATAAATGTGAGCAACTGTGAGCGAAAATTTTGTTTGGAACTAACAACTAACTTGCAGACGGTCTCATGTTTTCTTGCTAGGGTTGCTGATGCATTTGCTGGTAGGTCGTGGGTTTGATTTCAGGACCATTGGACATTGGTTGCTCAGCTGGGGTGGCCCCCTCTATTCTGGATTGCCCCATCCAGCCAGGTAGGATTCGGGAGCGTCCATTTGATATCCACAAAAATTTTAAAAAAGTCTCTCCTTTTTTTTTCTCCCCTACTTTTTTTTCTTTTCTTCCTTTCACTCGACATTCCAATATATGTGACCCCACTGCAGCTCTTCCACTCTCATATTCGATGAATATTGAATGTGATGTAAACATGTTCATCTAGGAGAGCAATAGAAATTATATAGAGAAAAAAAATTTCTGTTCTCTCCGCTCCGCTCCAAAATATTATTATTTATGACGGGACAACTTTTGATATATCCCAAAGCATTGCATGAACGGCCGAACAAGGATGAAAATCTTGCTTTTGACGTGAACTTGTGGAGCGTTACATAGAATAATTCCGTGGTTTCGTGACACGTTTGCACAATTTCCTGGTGTGTTACTTGATCTTGACTTTAACCTATTTTATATGAAGAAAGAGAAGAGGAAAGTCTCATGACAATGAATGCTTCTTATATATTTGAGGCTGCAAGACATACGAAACAATTATTAGTAATCTTTTTAGATTACCATTAGAACACCTGACGGCTTTCAACCCGAAGCTCACGATGAATTCTCCACAGGTAAAGACCAAAAAAGCATCGCAATATATATATATTATTATATATAATGGCCCATCCGCAGGCTCATCTATATGACACAAACAATTTGCCCAACCATCAAACTCTATGGATAAAAAACAGTTGACTGCTCTAAAGCTTGCGTGTCTTCCGCTCGCCATCTTCCTCACTCACGCCTTCGCCATCCGCCCCTCTCACCCATTACGTCCCTCGCGACATCTCTCTCACGTACTCACTGCTGCGTTCCTATTTCCTTTACATTTATTATGAAGTCGGGTGTGCTATGTGGGTGGATCATCCAATCGTACAACGATCTCTCCAAATCGTCCAAACATATTGTGTGCGCACACGCGCGCTCGGCTGTGTATCAGTGCGAGTGTATGCGCGCGAAAACGCTCAGTCATTGCTATTGCAGAGAAGCGAGTATTGAAGTCTCCACATAACTAGATGATACAACGAATATCATCACGCAGCATCTGCGCATCACAAAAGTACAGCATAAGTAAAGCATACAAAACTATTTATTACCCATGAAGTCAGTTCTGCAGAAATGGTGTTCTGTAATATATTCATCGATGAATGCTTTCATTCCATATTTCGACATCCAAACATCCAAACATCCACTCCGAAAAGTTTAAATAATTATAATACATTAGAAAAAAAAAGATAACAATGTTGATGATACAACTTGACAAATTGGATATTGTATGAAGAGTTTTTCATATGAAATGCTTCGTCGTCTCCTACTGTCTTCAAACAAAAGAGCTGTATATGCATGATTGAGAAATATGTATCAATGCCCTTGAGATTGTCCTCACACGTGTATCTTCCCCTTCGCTCGATGACGTCGATATAGTTCTGGATAAACGAAGCCATAAGAGAAACGAGTTCACCCGTATATAATTATGTATCGTTGTCGTTTGTTCAATTCTCTCTAGTTGTAATCGAATGAGACGGTTGTGTCTATTCAACGCTTGTTTTACCTTCTTTCTCACTGGCATCTCACACCGGCCATCCCCTTTGCTATATAACTCATCTCTCTCTTCATCTGCGCTCACCACGAGGCCTAAAAACCCTTGGCGCGCACACGATGATGTCATCGCTCGCTGAATATGCGCCTACGCTTCTCCGGCATCAGTTCCCGCTCTTGATTTACCTTGATGACCAGGCTCACCATCGTCGAGAACCCGTTTTCTCATGTCGTATGTGTGTGTATGTGTTAGGACGTGAATACACATGATCGAGTATATATATTTGAATTTCTTATAGATGTAGAGCCCCGCCACAAAACGCGTTTTCATCCTTTCTACCTCTCTATACATCAGCGTGTACATAGTTGTACACAGTTGTACACACACACGCACACATCTCATTCTGCAACATGTCATAGTATTTTACCAAGATGACCACTCAAACATTTGAAGTAGCATAGCGTCGCCTGTATATTCCGGTTATGCAGATTTACAGAGTGAGAGAGATGATCGAGTTAATGCAAGTTTGTGCACTCCTTTATACAGTGGTGTTGGTAAAACGAGGAAAAGGGCGCGACGTCTACTCCTGTCAGTTTCTGTTCATTTTTCTATTTTTTTTTTCTTGATCTTTCTTTTCCTCATCCCTCATGTCGCTTCTTCTGATGTCGTTCGATGTTCTATGTTAAGTAAACACGATCCATTGTTGCATTGCTTTTTCAGCATTATAACGTCTCGCGACACATGGCAAAAAAAAGTTTTTTTTACAGACGTTATTCATACTCACTGTTAAATGATTGAATTATCTGAATGTAAGGTAGCTGAGTAATGAAGTAAAACCATTACAACATATCAACGGTATAAAAATTATTTCAACAATTGGTACCTCGCTCTGTAATACTTATGTTGTTGATAATACGGAATTTATGTTCAATTCCTATGAGAACTTTGGAATAACGTGATGACTACAAGAGCTGAATTAGAATAAAATAGAATGGAAAAAATGGAAAAATTGCCCTTGGAAGAAGTATTTTGGAAGTGGTGATGGGACAAGCTGTGCTCGTAGAATAGCTATTTTGGAAATGAAAGAGATGTATTTCATTGACAAATCATTGAAAATCTTGCAGTCTTCTGCAGTCAAGCAGGAAAACATCATGATGATATAAGCAAACGTAATGACAATGACGCATAGAGCATAGACTCAAAAAATATATATTGTAGCTCATCAATGCTGTATATAGAAGTGAAAATGTCTCGATGATAGACTTGTTGATGCGTGCGGTCGGTCGATAGATATAGGTAGACTATGCATCAGAGATCATGAGCCAACAAGAATGAACAAGAGAGAGGAAGAGAGAGTGAGAGGTATTCAGAGGAGTAAGAGAATCCGGCTGGCATTATAATAAACTACACATAGAGCCCTGCACGATCGCGCATGCGATTAAGGATTCTTCGTTTTCTTGTGGCCTGCAAGGCGATACGCGGATACATACGCGTAGGTATATAACCTCTACGTAAATTTAAACGTTATATATACATGTGTTGTTGCCGAGCATGCTGAGTTACATGAGTTGAGAAAGAGACTGGGAAGAGAATAACCCGCCTTGCAAACAAAAACTTTCAACCAACAATTCCTAAGTTATATATTCATAGGTCATCCTAATAAAGATCCACGCCAAATAGATATAATCACCACTTCTCATTTTTTTCTATGCTCGTTTATATCTACATACCCTTTCTATCATGAAAAATAATGAACATTCTATTGAAGTAATATTAATACATCATATGCCGAATATAAGGTAAAGATGAATTCGAGAAACTTTGGTGGCGCCTGTACTTCATCGATCTCACTTGTTTGCTCCTTTCATACTCTTTTGCTTATTTTACCATCGTTTCTCTTAACCGATGATACTGGATCTAATGTTTGACGTTGTATACGTATGTTCATAAACCATGTGATGATAGGACACAGAGCTTGGTTGCGATACAGATGAGCATGAAACTCTAAGTTGGCAACGATGGACGACCATGTTGTGAGTAACAAACAAGAGGTAGTGTATCTACAATATTTATTTCCCAATTTCTTTTTTCACTTTGCCTTCCTATTTTACCCTTGGAAAATTTAATTTCATAATCAATTCCCATTGCACATAAACTCGAAAAATATATATATAACTCATCTAAATGTATTCCAATGATTTTCCACATAGTTTCATACGTGGATAAAACGAATGTTTCAAGAATGGTTCCTCTCTCACGGATCTTGCACGGCCCAAGATGTTCGAGATAGCGAAAGAATATTCGAGGCACCCCAATGGGATCCCATTAGGCCGCACGGCGGTTGGGGCCCGTCTCTTTTTCTCTGTTCTTCCCGTATGTATGTGTATGTGTGTGGGTCCGCGCATAAGTGTCGGTATGTGTGCGTACAACCGATGGGTCCAGTCGAGGAGGCGGGGGATGGTAACGGCTGGTCAAGCCACATTCCGTCGCTCGATTCTCCATGGAACCCTTCCTCTCCTCCATCTTGCCCTCCAGACGTTTTCTCCATGTACTTGTCTTTCGTTCCCTCTTTTTCTATCATTCTCATGATACATCTCTTACTCTATTTCTCTCCTCTTTGCTTGTTCCATCTTTTTGTTTTCTTTTTGTTTTTTTTTTGTTTTTTTTTGTTTCTTTTTGTTTTTTTCTTCCTCTTTTTTTTCCTTCATTTCGCTCCAACGTCCGACCACCGCGAATATGCTTCTGCCGTGTGGCTTCAAAATTATTTCAATTCTGTCGAACAAAAGTGCGACCTTGAAGTTGCATTCAAACACCGCGCCATTTAATGAGTCTTCCAAAATAATTCATTCACTTCATGCACGCCTTTTATCATAATATCAGATTTTTATATGAAATGCGATAAATAAGGATAGGGATTGTAATTATGACACAACTTTTTGTTTGCAAATTTTTTCAACTTTTCATATGATATAACTTGCATAAGCGTAAAGGTTCCAAATCTATTAACATGTACATATAATATCTATTTACCAGCCAACAACCATATCTGGTTTTCTAAACAACCTTCGTAGATGTGTCGATGTTCTACATGGAACTCCAGAGTAGGTTTCAAAGTCGCATTTGGTGTGGCGACTGTCTGAGGAAAAAACACAGACAGAGCAAAAAAGCCGGTTCGGGGTCGCCCACGCTCGGCAGTTAAACTTCGCTCTTGAATCCGCCTTCCTTCACTTTTCTCTCTCATGCTCTGCCTGTCTTTCCCGCCTTCGCTCCATTCTTGCTCCTCTCGCTGCTCTTTATTGTTCTCTCTCTCTCTCTAATTTATTTATTTCATTATTTCCTTTTACTCATCCACCTCCAATAGACATTACGCGCACAAACTCATTGGTACATACACGTTTACGTATTGCCCCCCCCCCCCCTCTCTCTCTCTCTCTCTCTCTCTCTCTCTCTCACTCTCTCTTTTTCTTTCTTTTCCTATACATGCATATAAGCCTCACGATTCTCATTCTTCGCATTCGACCTCTCATCTTGCCTGAGGGGTCTGCACCACCCCCTTTTTCATTTATTTCCTCTTTTGCTCCCAGGACCCTTTAGGTCGTATACATACCTTCACATTGCAGGTATGTAATACCAACCAGTGAAAATCGAAATTGGGTCTTGGAGAGAAATGACTAGACGTATCAGAATAATAATAAAAATGGAAGAAATGGAAAAATCAGAAAGACGACTAGTGTGGAGACAAAAAGAATTGTGAATCAAAATCGCGAAGAGTATGAGGATTGCAAGAGAAAATGGAACTGAGAAGTTGTCGAATGGGGGTGGAGCATGTGTGGCTCTTCTTCAGTTTCTTTTTTCCCCTCTCCATGTATTTGTACTAATCCATGAAGAGGAGCAGGAGGGTGACAAGCGGTACGAGGAGCAACTTCACAATACCATGCCAAGTGACTGGACGGCCTTGGTTTCGAGACTTGGTTAGTTACCGCGCGCCGACTATAACTGTCCCGCCTTCGTGGAACGATCGTGGTATCTCCAATTTCAACCGCTTTTTAAGTTGACGCTCCATCGAGATCCGCGCCATTAGGGCGTGGTGGTGGTGATGGTGGACGTAGTATATAACCGACAGAATTTGATCATATATATCCATCTATACATGTTTCCACACAGCTTGGATGAAATTTTTCTCTCTTATATAAGGAAAGAATTGAAAAAAAAAGAATAAGAACCCAAACTGATCATGAAATTTTATTTTCCATCGGAACTTATAACACACAACTATGATTTTCTTATTAATTAAATTATTTTTTAAATTTCATAATTACATCTTATTTCCTTCATTATTGTAATCCGAAAAACCAAAAGTATATATAATAATATGAAAGCACTGTGAATGTATCATCAGTAGAACATACACATATTTATGTTTTACATTCAATGAAAATCCAAAATCACGTAGTTTTACCTGTAAAGATGAGCCGCAATCATTTTGTCATATCATCATACATTTACATAAAATGTTTTCTCATGCCGAATAACTCCGGTACGAACAATAAGTAAGCGTTTCTTGCGTTTCAAAACTGTTTCAAAGGTAAAACGGGTGAACGATAATTCGCGGGGATGATAGTACCGTCACATTTCGTTACCTCTTATTTCTTCTTCCATTTCTATCGTTTCTCATTTTTGAAGTGTACACTTCTCGCACTGAACTGATCCATTTGTTCTCCAACAACATCGTTTCACTTATTGTGTAACAAACATAATATATACCCACAAACTCTCCTGTTCCCAAAAGATACATTCTTTCTTGGCGATTTTTTTCCAAAATAATTTTTCTAATTTTATTCCTGATTTCAAGGTCATCACTCATAAAAACATAGTTCATCATCCCATCGAAATATGTGATTTCAAATTCTTATGTGAAATGTTGCCAAGAAATCTGAAGCTCTCGTAACAACGTGTTCAAATTCAAGGTAAGATAAGGCACCATCACCATCTATGTCACTTTCCTCCAATACTTTTCGGCAAATTGTCGCTACTTCATCAGCGGTCAATCCATCTTGAACCAATTGTCGACACGTATGTTCTAAGTCTTCCATTCCCACGACGCCATCTTCGTCGAAATCTATGACGGAAGCCAATCATTAATCGAAGACTTTTATAGAATTAACAACTTGCAAAACAACTCCTGGAAAATACTGCCTAGTCAATTGATAAAAGAATTTTAAATTGATCCACCGGTCAATCCACTCACCGTAAATCTTGAAAGCATAAAAGACTTTGAGATCACGTGGCGCTTGTTCCGAGAATACAGACATCATCTCCAAGAACTCTTCGAAACAAATCCCTTCTTCAAAAAAATTTCCCAAGTCATTTGAATGTGTAAAAACTTGCGAAATGCGTTCGCGAAAGGGATTTTCCTGCATAAAGTGAAGCGATTCATCAGAAAATGGACTTATTATCCACTGAAACAAATCAAATAATTTTTCTCTTGTTACTCTGAGCTCAGGTATTTTCGCCAGACAGGAAGATGGTAGCCTTATTTTCGATGCCTCTTCAAACGTCATGGTCCGTGGCACCATACCTTGATCACCCATTTCCCGAAAGCGTTTGAATATCCTTGAATAATATTCACATTTTCAAACAGTCAAACCCATGAATCGTCTAATATTTCAATATGATACGGATTTGCCGTAATGTGATGCATAATATAGAAGCAGATTACCTGAGAATTTCTTTGCGTGTAAAAAATGTACAATCCTGATAAATTTCCAGTTGTTCTTCAGAAAACGTCGCGACTTTGTTGCCCATTATTTTGATATCACTAAATATTCTGCCTAGATTATTTTTCTATCATACAGAGTAAACAAACGGAATTACTCCTCGTGTTATCAAATGAATACTGAATCTGAAAACACAGAACGTAGCTGACTACTACCTGATGTTCAATCGGAAATAGGGCTTAATAACTGGGGTGTGACTAGGCACTCCCATACCACAGGGACGTTAATATTTACTTGACTTTGATGAAAGTGTTGACCTTTAATGCGACTACATATCACACGATTTCATCATAATCTCTATTATCATATAATGTTCATTGCTTCATAGATGCATGAGTAAAGATTTATCTTCGATTCAATATGAAGGATCTTGATTATAATTGAATCAAAAAATTATTCTGTAAATAACTTTGTTTATTGATTATGAGTTTATTGCGGAGAGAAAAGAAACACAATATGAATCCGACGCTTAGTTGGAATATGGCGTGCTGCGGATTAAAAGCCGCACCTGTTATAGCAACCAGATATTATACAAGGCTCATGTGCTCACATGCTACCCACAAATTTCGATGCTATTTAAGGCACGAACATTATCCATTACGCTCATCGACCAATATTCTCAAATGTGATTGCAATCATTACATTGCCTGTGGATAATCAGTGAGCGATATGGGCGTGCTAAAAACCATGACTGTCACATTTATTCAATTATTCTGATGATTTCCTAGACTCCCTTCAGGAGAGGATATATCGGAAGAGAAGTAAAAAATACAGTTTTTGACGTAGAAACATATCTAGATGTACTTTCGTAGCATAGAAGAAAAAGAACAGTTTAATTCATTTAGATGTATATATCTTCATAGGATTCTTTGCAAGTGAGCAAATGATCCAACATGTCGACAAATTCTTCTTGCTCTAATCCCGAATCTATCAATATTGGATATTTGTTTATATTTTTTATTCTCGAGACCTGAGTGTGTAACGCAGCGTACATTTCCATTAAATAATTTCCACTATGTAATCCAGAGAGTACCGGAACTGATTTAACATCTGAATTTACATGGAAGAATACGGATTATGAGAAATAAAATACCACTTGATAACCAGAAAGTGTTAATTCATTTTTATGCTCACCTTCACCGACCGGCCATGCTGCAATATCGCCATTCTCATGGACATTATTGTTAAATATTTTGGGGAATGGTGTAGAAACCTTCAGAGGTGCCTTAATGGTCGTCACATAAGTAGCGGATGCATGACATTTAAAAGCCAAATACATTGTCATCATTTCGTGAACTGTTGAACATCTATACGCTGCTTTATTCATTTGCTTGTGTGCTTCAATCATCGGTCGTTTCAGTCGTTCTTCAGGTACACCACGCAGTGCTAAGCTTTGCAAGCTCTCATCACCAGATATTTTACAATTAGGCGATAAACTTGTCCACAACGATCCTTCCATATTATCGAGCACATCAATTAAATCCATGCCAACAATCATCGGAAAAGGTAAATTGAGGCTAGTAGCTACCGCTTTGCGTCCCATTTTATTTAGATCCGCGCACAAATCCGACAGTGCTGAGAAACTATACGATCTGTTTCGATAGCGAAGGCTTATTGTGTCCAAAGCAGTAGCCAAAAGTGCACTTGTGTGGTATTTCGATTCTACTTTATAAGTAATATTATCCATTCTACGTTGAGATTTGTCCAAAAATTCCCTTCTATCTTCATGGCATGATAACGGGCTGAATAAAGACGAATGTTCACCAAGTTGCTGCCAACATAATCCGATATTCACTAATTTTATCAAATTCGCTGCTGCAAATGATGATTCACACGCACTACCAGAAATTAATGGGAACGCAAGAATACTTTTTCCATATTCATCGTGTAAATATTCAATACATGAAGTACCGAGGCCGCCGAATGCGTCAGTAGAATCCAACAAAATCTGAAAGATGCATTCAAAAGAGAAATATAGTAAAAAGCAGTTTTCTTTTATTTTTATTCTGCATCGAGTCGTACCTGGAATCCTTGCATTCCATCGCATTCTTCAGCGTATTGTCGTGTTTTGTCGGAAAATTCGCTCGTAAACATATCGGTTTGCCACAAGTTCCTTCCATAATTGAATATGTCGAATAACTGATTTGACGATTGATGTTCATATTCTTTGATAATATTCACAGTCCTTGGATGGAATCTTGGGATTAGATAATCTACCCAACTATTTACTTCATTTTCTAAATCAAAAGATCCGTGATACGGTTGACATTCGGGCTTATCCAAACTTTCAATAAACGGAGCTTTTGGTGAAGGATTTTCTGCCGTAATTTCCAAATTATCATGGTCCCAAAGACATATAGGCGGATCAGCATTACATTCATTGTAGAGGGATCCTCGTTCATTCAAATAACCGAAAGAGCCTTTCAAGTCCGCGAGCAGGAGCCTCGGTGTATATGTCACGATACCCTGGAAGGAAACTTTTCGATTGTACCAATAAGTTCAATTAGTCGGTTGAAAAAATGAATGGTAATAATAACGATCAGATCATTAGCTTGCGCTTCTACCTTCTCTGTTTCTCCTTCTCTGTATAAAACGTCATGGTTTATTTCTGATTCGACTGTTGGGTCGTATGAGAAGTTTTTTTCCTGCAATGAACTTAGATTAATACCGAAAAGTGGAATAATAGCGGATAGAAACTCAAAAATTAGTATGAATATGAAAAGTGTAGCAAAAACTTAAGCATCTAACCTAACTAACGATATTATGGATGATTCATTATTCTTTTGCTTATGACTGACAACTACGTAATAGTTTGAAGAAATATCGTTACAGGATCTGATTTTTATCTTTTGTGTACTAATAAAGTGCGTTTATTTCACATTGAAGAGCATTGAGCTATTCGTGAATTCAACTTAAACATGAGCACTCATGAAATATGTATTCACCTGTAAATTCCACCAATGTGTTCCGACAAAGTTTGCATAATGTCCTAATTGGATGGTAATTATTTCACGGGTTGTCATCTCCAATTGAGTGGAATAATATCAATTGCCGTTACAACCACAGTAATTATTTCGATTTTTTCAAGTTGCTCTGACTTTTGAATCGTAATGTGTATAAATGCGTATAACCTCCGAATCACTCGGAATGAATGAAGAATATGGAATACTAGCGCCACCACTGACCGCTAGTATACATAAACTCATACGCTCCATTATGCAGGTGTATATATAAAGAACTTCAACAGGACACTGTGATTGGTCGGATATCATTGAAAATGGACATCGCAGAATTATTTTTGAATTTCATTTCGATCTTCAGACGAATTAAAATTCTCGGCATGATTAGAATATAGATGTTGACGGAAAACGGAACCAACGTGAGATTTATGGAAATATGATGAACCCATTCCCAGAAACTTTAGCAGGTTCCTTGAAAATTCAGTGAGTCCATGAATGAATATTTCTTTTGTAATTTTATTCCGAGACTGTTGAGTTGTATGTATTTCTCCGCTTTCTCTTTCGTTAGTTATTTATCAATTTTTTTTCTCCGTATATACCAGGGGGCAATGATTTCTTTGTAATTCGTGAAAAATTTTCAGTCACTGATATATATATATATATATGTTTATATGTGCGATGTAAGAAAGTGGTAAACCATAATGAGATCATGAATTTCGCTGGATGACGTTAGCATTTCATTGGCATTATTCTACTGCCTTCATGAATTGATATTTACTGGCAATCTAAGTTCAAATATTTCATTCATTCATCTTTGATAAAACTTTATTTCGAAGGCCATTCGTCGAATAATTTTTTCTGTGGAAACAAAAAAACTCACAAACAAACTCTCACTTCTACAAATTGGTAGCCCTGACCACGCTTGAGCCGGTCATTTATTAAACTTTTCATCTCTTCATGTCATATAATTTTATTGTCGCTGATGGTATCTAGATGAAACGACGAAGTTTTTCTAGCTATATAGTTATAGTTGGTATCGAGTGATATTTTGGAAAATCGCGAAATATGAGTCGTCGTATGCGAAGTGTCATTCATTGTAGTTTGATGTTCGAACGTGTTCAACGGATAGTGACATTATTTTTCGATAAGTCGCACTAGGTCACACTTGTAACGCTTCTCAGAAGATGCAGAAGATGCCGAAGACCAAGCGAGCCACTAATGTACTATCAGCTGATTTGTTATATTCCACAGGTGAGTGGAGCTGTGATGAGAAAGGAGCAATCAGACTGTGAGACACGACTATTCTGCTTGGTTGTGCCCACTGCCCACTGGCCGCCACTGGCGCACAGTGCCTGCAATCTGCATGTGCAGCAATCGTGCAGCACATCCGAGTGATACATCCAATGTTATCACAATATAGTTGAAGAACTAATTCCAATGAGTTTGAAATCTTCTCAACAATAGATGCGAATCATAGTTCATCACGTAAAAAATTTAAAGCAGCTGTGGTAAAAAATAACGAATTGTTCATATTGTTTATACAATTGAGACACAATTTTTAAATATATTCTACATTGTCGGCCGTCGATAATTGCACGAGGTGTGTTAATGACATTGACAGGTAGCACTGTAGCACATTAATATCTACTAAATAGTGAACGAAAAGAATAAACAACTCTTGACCTTTTCATTTATTGATACTGAGGGATTTCATTTCTCAGACTCCTCCAAAAACTTTGTAAATGATGACAATACATGGCCATTGATATAATAATGTATGTCATGTGTTTACGATATAAATATATATTAACGCACCTACAGCCTCAACAGTGTTTAGCTGCTCACTTCGTTTCACTTATATTTATTACGTTGGCTCACTTCACTTTGGTCCTCAGCAGTATTTTTCAGTGTGCTTTGGTCTATGCTTACGTAATTGTAAGCAATTGTAATGTTATGCTGAATGTTAATTGATCTAAATGTCGCAATGCCGCGCGTATGAGTCCGTGGATGTCGTGTGGATGTATCCAAAGTTCAAAATTCGCACACAAACACAGGTTGATTACGTGCACTCGTAAATAAATATATACTTATATTTATATATATGACATTATTCCGTATAAATGAAGACAAAGTCATTGGTGGATTGTAGTACACAAATGTGTGACAACCACCAATACAATATCACTGTGCTTGGATAACGAGTGGTTTACTCAATAGAACTGTTGAAAATTCACACAGACAGACACACGCACACATTTGTTTTTCTTAATCAGTAGTCAGCGTGAATTACATTATTCAACGCAACAATCGTAATTATCACAATGTTTATGGATGATATTATATATGTCTGTGTTTTACTTGGGTGTATCGGGTTCGGTTCTATCTTTCGTAGTATAGAGAATCCGCGATTCAAACAATGGATCAGCACGGCTGCAGGTGTATTTGTATCAACAATTGTATCAGGGTGGGATATAGCTCATCCATTTGTCATGACTATTGCAAATGCTGCGATAATATCTTTAGCACCTAGACGGTAATAATCCGATTGATATCTATTCATTGAATAACATTATGCTACTGTATTATTGATCATAATCAATTTATTTGCATTGATTGTAGAATAAGACACAATGCAAGTTTTTTTTTCTCATTCTTCTATCTCCTGGTAGTATCCCGTTTGACGGATTGGTATGGTGCACCAGACCTATCCACACACACCAATTTAATACTAATGATTATGGCATTGCGTTATGGTGGACTTGGCTATGAAATTAAATCAGCTGAAGAAGAATTGAAAGATCACCCAGACAATACTTATTGTGAAGCAATAACAAATGTTGGTTTTTTCGATGTTGTACACTATGGTTTCAGTTACATGGGAGTGTTAACTGGTAAGAACTCCATTGAAAATTTACATAATTCTCGAATATCATTTTTGTTATGTGTGGTGTAAGCTTATATAATTTTCTGATTCAATAGGCCCTTACAATCGATACCGAACATATTGGGACTGTATAAATCGAAATTTAGGAGGTTATATTGATTGCTGGAATATAACGCTTTACAAATTAAAGATAATATTAGTTTCGTCAATTGTTTACCTCATAGTTAATTATTATTTTCCCGTTTCTGTGAGTAAATCATTTTCACGTCAAAGATTCGGATGTTCTTGCATGAAAATTTTGTCCAAAATAGTGAATTAAACGAACTTTTTTCCAGTATGTCTTGACCGAAGAATTTCAGCAGCGATCATTATTATATCGAGCATGGTATATTTATCCAGGATTTATAATTTTCCGTGGACGATTATATGCAGGAATGCTATTTTCTGAATGTGTTTGTCAAATGGCTGGCCTGGGCGTTTATCCGACAAGTACAGAACCGAGACCGGGCCTTGGTCCAAAAAATTACAAGGCATTCATCGAGATGTAAGTGTTTCCGATTTAATCAAATCAATGACTGTTGGGATCATGTAGGCCTAGAGAAATATTTTATTACTTTCCAGTGTTTCAAGTCCTGAAAGGCTAAAAAATGAGCAAATGGACTTTGAAACTATTCACAATATCAATATTTGGGGAGTTGAAACTTGTTATCTAGTGCGGAGAGCAATGAAACATTGGAATACAACCGTTCAATATTGGATGGCCAATTATGTCTACAAAATATTCCCATATAAAATATTTAGAGCACCAGCGGTTTTTATTCTCTCAGCAGCATGGCATGGTTATGCAATTGGATATTACGTCGCTATATTTTCTGTGGTTTTTATTCTTCCAGTTGAAGATATTTATGTTAAGTTTTATAATAGCAGCAGCGAGGGAAGTATTGTAAGTTAATGATATTTTTCACTTCTCTATTTATTGTCATATCAGACTTGAGCACGATTTATCATAAATAAATTCATTCCTTTTCAGGCAAAGAGAGGATGGTGGGCATTGCTGTACTGTATTAGATTCACGTGTATGGCATATTTATCATTTGCAATGCTGTTATTGAGCAATGATAAAATATTTACTTATTACAATGGTGTCTATTGGATTGGACACTTGATGGCGGCGTTTCTATACGTAATAGGAATCGCATTGGAACCTTATATAATTCCGAAAGTTCGCAACAAAGAACCATAATCGAGAGAAGAATAAATTAATGTGCCATACTTATTGATAAGGATTCAAGCGAACAGCTGTTAGATTAATCATGATAGCTCTCAGATAACTTATTTTAGCACGTCTTCTAATTCCTGATTTTTTTTTTTGCTGATTACCTATGATTGAAATTCACAATTCGTATTAGTTCTAGCACCGGGGGACTTACGAGATTAGGGACTAATTTAGGTTTGCTTACTTTACAAAGCATACATCAATAGATATATAGAATCGGAGAATCTTTCAGAAATATATTTCCTACAAAGTATTTTTAACTATTTGTCGTAGAAAAAAAATGAGCACAAAAATGTTTCAATTATGATTCAATGGTACTATCGTGACACATGCAATTATTGAGTATGACAATTCTCATTTATTTCATGAGCAGCTGTCGAAGTTAATTCGTTGACAATGTTCGTTCATATTGAATAGTCAATGACGAAAATTGAAAGTTATATCTGATTTACAAAAATTACAATTTTCGTATACATATATATCAAATATTTAGCAGTCTACAACCTCATCCGTTAGTGGATAGAGGAGCGTAAATACGACATTATTTTTCTCATGCAAAGTACTTTTTCGATTGTGTTTATAAGTGTAAATATGCGATAGTAATGTAAATATATTGTCAAAGTTCAAAATTAAATTCAATATGACAATCCGTTCTGGCGGATATTTACATATATGTATAGTACTAGCTCACATACGCCAACGAATATAACTATTTGTAAAGAGGAAATTGTGAATGCCATGCTTGAATATGTATGAAGAATAGCAATGTAATTATAGTGCATGGGTATAAAGTAAACGAACAGAACCTGGTGAATACTGCCTACTTCAGTTAGTTGCCAATTATATCAAACACACAACAATCACAATGCTTATTGACGATATAATATATGTCAGTATTTTAGTTGCGTGTATTGGTTTTGGTCCAATCTTTCGTAGCGTAAAAAATTCGAACGCGAAACGATGGATCAGCACTGCAGTAGGTATACTGGTTGCAACGGTTGTATCGGGGTGGCATGTAGCGCATCCATTGTTAATTACAATTATTAATGCTGCTATCATATCTCTAGCACCTCAACGGTAATGATCAATTTGTTCTTCCAATATTGAATAAAATTTATCTTGACTTGCTTGATCCAAATTTATGTTCGTTGATTGTAGAAAAAGACACATAGCAAGCTTCTTCTTTTCATTCTTCTATCTCCTAGTGGTATTTCGTTTGACAAATTGGTATGGAGTACCAAGTCCACCTACTCACACTAATCTGATATTAATGATTATGACATTACGATATGGTGGACTTGGATATGAAATGAATTCAATGGAAGAAGAAGCTAAAAGTGACGCCAACAATGATTACTATGATGCCATGAAAGAAATTGGATTTTTTGATGTTATACATTATGGTTTTAGTTACATGGGTGTTTTGACTGGTAAGAATTTCACGGCAATCTGTGTTCATTTTTTTTACAATGCAAAAAATATTATAGTGGATTTTAAAGGGATATTCAAGTAATTATCACGCAAGTAAGTGGCTATTCTCCATAATTATACACGTTCCGCCTATTTTTGACAAATATGATGAGTTTGTATAAGTCATATTAATATTAGATGACAAAAACTCTGAAAATTCATTTACACATTCGTTTGAACAATGCAATAAGATTTATCTATTTCTCATTATTTCGAATACACAAAAGAATAAATTCATGTTCTCATCTTGATGCAGCATGATGACACCCGAATCTACTCTATCTGTTTCTATTGAAAATCGCACATACTTTAATTATGACATACATAAATATGTGATTTGCTCTTTCACAGGTCCGTTTTATCGCTATAGAACATATTGGGATTGTATAAATCGAAATCTAGGAGATTATATTGATTGTTGGAACATTACTTTGAATAAATTACAATTGATAGCAGTTGCATCTGTTCTCTATCTCTTGATTGATTATTATTATCCTTATTCGGTGAAGGACTCATATTTTGTTTATGAACAATACAATGAAGTGAAAGTGCCAAGTCAGAATAGTTAATTGAAAAATTGATTGCAGTATATTTGGAGTGATGAATTCCAACAGCGTTCATTTTTATATCGAGCATGCTATGTATACCCGGCCGCAGCGTCTTTTCGTGTAAGAATATACGCTGGAATTTTATTTTCGGAGTGCGTTTGTCTGATGGCTGGTTTAGGCATTTACCCCGCTAGTACAGAAACAAGACCTGGTTTGGGTCCAAAAAACTACAAAGCATTTATCCAAATGTAACATCTTTCGAATCTAATGATTTCACTAAATAATAAAACGAAAATATCAGGAAGCAGTTGATAATTATTATCTTGGTTTTTTTGTTAGAGCTGCCAGTCGCACGAAACTTGAAAAAGAACCAATGGACTTTGAAACTATTCACAATATAGACATTTGGGAGATTGAAACATGTTATTCAGTACGTAGAGCCATCAAGTACTGGAACACCACAATACAATTTTGGATGGCTAATTACGTATATAAAACATTCCCATACAAGGCATTGAGAGCACCAGTCGTTTTTTTTCTTTCGGCAACATGGCATGGTTATGCGATTGGATATTATGTTGCCATAGTTTCCGTAGCCTTTTTTCTTCCAGTTGAAGATATGTATGTCAAGTATTATAATGCCAGCAGAGAAGGCAGTAACGTAAGTTGTTGATTACATTTAACGTGTTAATTTCAAATATATTTAACATTGGTGTCGTTTTTCAATATATCCATTTTTTCTCATTCAAAGATAAAAAAAAGTTGGTGGATATTACTTTCATGGATGAAATTAACATGTATGACATACCTGCAGTTTGCAATGTTGCTCCTCAATCGTGAAAATATATTTACCTATTACAATAGTGTCTATTGGATTGGACATGTATTAGCTGCGTTTTTATTCGTAATAGGGATTGCTCTAAAACCTCATCTCATTCCTGAAGTGATGAATAAAAAACAATTATCAGCGAAAAAGTGAACGACTACCTATACAATATTGAAATTTTTTACATTGATTTGCGTATTTCACTATGAACATCTATCACTGTTATAGAGCGCACAGTACTAAATTGTGAAAATATGAATGAATCTCAGAAATAGTTGAATATTGTAATGAGAAGAAATATATTTGTAAAATTAGAGAGAATTTATTTCATTCCAGTCATTAGAATTGGTTCATTACTGTATATGAACATAAGCTTAAATGGGTGAACGGATTGGTATATGTTGATGAATCAGAATGCGTGTACCGACTCATGCAGGTATCTCGAGAATTCACGGTTAGATTGAACACTCTTTATATACCATTGTCGCATTTAAAAAATCGGAAATCCATTTTTTCCACTTGATAATGATAAATACATTACTTGACGATATTTTTCATGCCAATATTCCACACATGCATTGCCGCTTCGGTGCTATCTTCATTAGTGAAGAGGATTTAAACGCGAAGCAATGTATCAGAACTGTATCGTATGACGGTATGATAAAATAGGATATTTCCATTGTTCATCACCAAAAATAACGCCGTTATGTCAGCTTTATCATAATATTGAGTTTGTCCTTCAGATATTCGATGAAATTAATCCAAGTCTCATCGAAGTCAATTCATTCTAGATAATAGGGTAGGGCATGAGCAGCGGTGTTTTTTTATTTTGTGATAATGTAGTTGTAGAGTTTGATTGCCCGTAAGAAAAATGAGGAATTAACCAGACAGGTATGATTTGAAATCAATAACGAATGTTGATTTTTTTGTCATTACAGTAAAATGGATATTTTTGGAGGCGAAGTTTCCGTGCAGTTGGCACTCCACATCGTCAAAAATATGATCACTGCATATATGCTCACGGAATTTTTCATCCAACGAGTTAATTTTATCATTACCTAACATATTGATATCGTATCAACTGAAGTATGAAAATTTATTTTGATTGTAGTGATATAATTTCATATGAACAAGTGTATGAATTCATGTACCGATAACAGATCAAACAATTATCATCGAGATTTTGAACGAAAATATTCAAGTAGAATCGTCTATTTGATCCAAAGTGATACATGAACGTCTTCAGCTATTATTTTATGTTGAATGCGGTGTGAGTATCAAGAAGTGATGGCTTGTCGTACTAGAATATATGCCGAGTGCTATTTTTTGGATGTTTTTCGAGTAGCTGCTCCGGCCATTCATTCTGTGAAACAGTTACTGAACCACGATTTGTTTCGAACGATTCCAAACTTATTCATCAAATGTGGGATTTTTGGTTACCATTCATCCAGTGTATAATATCAATCATGATTGTGACTCGGATAGCGGATAGCTTTGTAGGATTCTATAACTATCCATAGTAGAATATCTAGAGGTTCGCGAGTTGACACTCAACATAGAAAAGAATAAACTGATTAAATGTCACGGCGCATTCCTCAACGACAAATATCGTTTATGAAAGTCACATTTGGGAAATATGGATTTTACATGACGATAATTCTCATCGTTATTTTTCACCAGTTGGTGAAAGTTGTATCGCGTGGAATAGTGGCAGTCCAGACTAGGTGTCATAGCTGAATCAGTGATTGTTTTGAAAACCAAGACAATTAATTGCATTGAAGAGTTTTTTACTTTACAGCAGAAATAGGCTGGTGAGGATCTTTCTTTTCATCTGGAAAAAAATTTTCAGTTATGGAACACTTGTGATTTGCAGTATTGCGGCAGTGTCATTACTCTGGTGTGCATGGAGCCCATCAGCAGATAATTAGGAGTTTTGTCAGAACGATTCGCAACGCCCAAAGCAGTGGGGAGGATGACTGAACAATCAATAGAAACACACAACTTTGTATTCAGTGACGGAAATTTGTTCATATATATATATATATACGGTTTAAGGTTATATCAGTTTGTAAAAAAAAACATCAATAACACGATTTGCAAAATAGAGAATAAATCTCAGATTTTGAATTTTCAAGCGTAAATGCATCGCCCAATTGAGGAAGTAACGAAACACAAATATGATACAAAAAGTGTGGTGAAAAGAACAATAGTCATCTTATGTGCAAGGGCAGCATTTATTTGATGAACTGCAAACAAAATAGACTTTTGGCAATATCAGTTGATGAGCTACGACGAATGAAAAAGTAAGTTATTTTATGTCAACTTTCGAATGAACCACTAATGAACCATACTTACATCTCTCCTGAAAATAATAAAAGTCAATAGCACATATCTGCATATTTTCATACAAATCGCAGCATTCGGAATGCATTCATATATATTTCAATCTGATATGTAAAACTTATTTGTGCCCGAAAATAAGATGCGTTTTTTGGTCACGCATTGGAATGATCGAAAGAGCAGATGATAGACAAAAAAAATGGACCGCAATATTTTTTGTTGTAAAAGTGACTCACGGTTCCGGAGTTAACGGCTTGAAGACGAAAACTGCAATGAGTCAATCTGAATTAGGCGCAACTTGAAGACATCGGCTGCTGCGCTCTGTATTGATCATCGATAATGCTCCAAATTCAAGACATTAATTTCATTATATTCCTGAAGAAACATTAAAGAGATCGCCAGGCGGTACCACAATCGCGCCGTCACACTCTCTCTCTCTCTCTCTCTCGCTCTCTTTCTCTCTCGCTCTCGCTCTCCCGAGGTCTGGTGATGACTTTTATTTATATATTCATTATTATTATTATTTCTTTTTTTTCATAGCAGGGTGATCATCAGAAGATTTCTTTTTTTTTTCTCGTCAGCCCCGTGTCACTTCTGCAATGTCGTTTCACACCAACTTTCCCTCTCCGACATTACACTCGTTTTTTCTGGTATTCTCAAATGTGATCCTAATCTGCGCTCTCCAAACCCCCCATGAGAAGTGAACGCCGCGCTTCTCTCCCTCACTCGCTCTGTGCGCCAAACCTGCTCGCGAACCTGCTTTTCACCAGACCACCAACCACCGCTCGTTAACAGCAAACTGCATACAGCCCTGTTACTTCGGCTTACTGCTTACTCTCAGCTACCCCCATCACTCGACACGCCACTCCTTCCCACCGCCTGTGGCACCATAAAATCACAACTTAGTTATGTGCTATAACTTAGCTGCATCCATAAAATTTTCTTTTTTTTTTCTGGATATTAATATCATTAGATTATGTACTTCCTTTCTGTTTTTATTCATTCATTGAATATATAAGTGAAAAATATCAATATATATATATCATTCACGGAACTTATTAAACCCAAATTATACATTAAAATCGTTATTTATTGCAACACACGGGCTCGAAGATTGATAAAAATAAAAGTGATGTTCCACTTTTTGAATTTGCCCCTGTGCTCTCTGAGGAATATTTGTGTCACATACACTTATCATGCATAATGTTTTTGTGATCGCATTTTTATTATTGTTATTGTTATTTTTTTTCTCGTCGTTATATCTCATTACACTTTATTATAAATGGCAAACGTACATAAATAAACCTGCAAAATTGACAGTTACAGAAACGCAAAACTTATCGTCTACGAAAAATCTACACACTGCGGATTCTACATTTATTACCGAGTGATGCATCCATGACACGATAAGTCTGTTATTTAGAAGTTTTAGTAACGTTTACTGACCTAATCCGTGTCTTTTTTTTCTTTAATTTTTGTCATGATTCCGAAGTTGATAGACGTTAAAGAAAAGAAAAAAAATGCAACCAAACAATGTTCAGAATCATAAACACGAGGCAAGGTTAGACAAGATGAATTTTATATTCGATTGCGCGTGAACTAAAATACCAATCGAACTTATGACAAACATATGGTAGTAGATGAATTCTTCTCTCAAATGATTTTCACTTCTGAATTATGAACTCGCAGAAATGTATATATGTACGTAATAATTGAATTGATTCTAACAAATTCCATGCGAACGAAAATCGCTCCAGGAGATTGGATAGATGTTAATTGAATTTCATGTTTCTTTCATATAATCGCGGATCAGGAGCATAAAAAATTCATTGACTCTTCCATTATTTATAATTCTAAATGTATAAGTAAAATTTCAATTGGATTCTGTGTCTCAAACCCAAAAAGAGTGCGTCACCAAGCTTAATATAAGGAAAGAGAAAAATGATCGATTGGTGCGAACGTGCTAAAATGTGATTCTGTTTTGTTTTTTTTTTTTTTTTTTCCGTTTCATTATTTGTTTGTTTATTTTATTTTTATCTTTTTTTTTCTTAGGTATGTAGATTACTAGAATACCTTTTTCGAATGTCAGAATAATCTGCATTGCATCTTGGACACGTGTACCAAATTCAGTTTCTCTCTTCATATTCTTCAAATCGCACGCTTCAGTCTCTGCAATCACAATAAAGCAAAAACAAACAAGAGATACAAACGAGATCGATAATGTCCATTGGTTTTCCATTGATTATTTATTCGTGTGAATTAAAAGACATTATACCTTGACTTGGAGCGACTATTCTCTCGTTCCGCTGATTTGCTGCGACTGCGAGATTTTCCTCTTGAACTTTTGCTATCGGAGCGAGAGCGGCTTCGACTGCGACTATACGAACGTCTGCGTTCTCTATCACGGCTACGCGATCGTGAACGAGATCGCGATCGAGATCGCCTACGGTCACGACTACGACTACGGGACCTAAAATGTGGATCAAGAGATAACATACATATAAAATAATGTATCATTTGAAGTCCAACCATAAGTTAAGTATGAAAGTAGTTCAATTTTTATCAATTATCACTCACCTTCCTCTACGTCTACTTCCACGACTTCTGTGTGGTGAAGTCGGTCTTCCGTAACGTGCCATTTGCACTCGGAGTTCCCTTCCGTCTAATAGACGTCCATCCATAGCGTCGAGTGCATCTTCAGCGTCGCGTTTATCATAAAACCTGGAGGACCCGTTCCGAAGAGGAAAAATTGAATGATGAATTCGTTTTCCGAAATTTAAAAATTATAAAAAATGTTCATATCAAATTAATGTCGACACCGGCTGTGCGTGATACGCAACACATGAAATTTATAATGCGTATGCGACGCACACGCACGCCCACTCACTTACACACACACACATATATATATATATATATATATATAGACTGACGTCATCAATGCCTACCTTGATGACAATCTGTCCTTGTGGAATGTATAGATAGAGTATTTGATTTTTGATAAATTTTCAATACGAAACTTTTGTAAAAAAATTGTCTACTAACCTGACAAATGCGAATCCACGGCTTTCGCGTGTAAATCGATCTCTTGGGATGTAAATATCGCCGACTTCGCCACAACGCTCGAACACGCGTCGTAAATCTTCCGGCGTTGTTCTATAAGTCAGATTATCGACTTTAAGAGACACCATCCCATCTATACGAGGTGGTGGCCGTCCGTAACTCATTTTAACGTTAATTTATTTCTCTTTATGTAATTAATTTTGTTTGCACAAATTGTTCTTATAGAGAAAAAATCATTCCAACAAAGTTATAACACACGTCTATACACGACAACGGTAAAATGGCGTATAAGCGTTTGCACACTAGCGGCAGATCTTTTTCGTTAACGGAACTGACGAAATATCACTACGTAAGTCATAATGCGACTGATGCGACATACATGTACATAATGGCAATTAGAATAGAGAGGGAGCCGAAGGGAAATACAAAAAATCAACGATGCCAATGATCGTGCGATGTTTTTTCAAAACTTCGTTACGTAGAAAATTATCTAAAAAAATAGTGAAATAAAATAATGTTGAGGGACTCAGTTAATTTTTTTAAGTACAGGAAATCGTTCAAAATTTCGCACACAATTGAACATAAATTTCCGAAAGTGATAACTGTCGATAATGTAGATACCTGCGATAAAACCCTCTTACCATAGAATGAGTTTGGGAAATGTTCATAAATTCATGTTGGTTCAAACAAAGCAGAAATATTGAATTTTGGTGATGAAATTTTCATGACGCTGACGATATGATGGATGCATATTTCAATGCAGTTCATTACCACGATCAAGTTGCGGTGGAACTCTCATCGTGGAAAATAATTAATGAATACTATGAATTGCTCCTGAAATTCACTATCATAATTTCCGCAATTACTCCAATTATCATATGAATATACCAACACTAATTTTTTTTCCTCATATCTTGCTGAATTAATGGTTTTTTCTTACATTTTTTTTCGATACATAAGTTGCTTCTATTTTGCTCTTCCATACGTGATATTTTTTTTACACAATAACTTTCATTTATACGCCACTAATTGTATATATTGGTAGCATTTCGAAGAGTCTTTTTATGATGGCGTCATGAGTGTTGGGAAGTCGCCTGTCGCTTGTATGAATAAGAATAAAATCAGTATACATGCGATTATAGAATTTTTAATTGGTATTTTCAATTGCAAATATCAAATTAAATATTCATCTAATAACTGGATCTATTTCGGATTGTGATAGAGCCTTTGAGAGCATTAATAGCATTCATTCATTATTCTTTACGATATAAGACCGGCCGTGCGCCAACTAAGTTGTAGAAACAGTTTCAAACGAACCTCTCCTCAGATAGCTCATGGAATTATTGTCACAAGATATATATATATATATAGGTTGGTCGGTGAAAAAAAGGACTATTTTCAAAATTTTTTTTATAGAATATTGTCGTTATAGCACCGGATTATCAGGAATCGAAAAACCAAACTGTTTTGATTGGTTAATGAGTTTCTCTCTCAACTGACGTCGACTTCTTTCTATTTCATCAACTTTTAAAGCTCTTGCATCAGTTTGAAGTTGAAATGTCGCTTTTTGACAATAAAATTGACCTATTTGTTATTCTAAAATTGATACTGATTGAAGGTAAAAAAAAAACTCGACATCAATTGAGAGAGAGACTAATTAACTAATCAAAACAATTTGTTTTTTTGATTTCCGGTAATCCAGTGCTGAGAAATCGCGATCATTGCGTAAAAAAAATTTCGAGGCGCCGGCAGAGAACTGCAATAAATCCGGTATTTCTTAAAAATTTTGGACCAAAATTTTTTTTAATATGCTTCAAAGGTTGTATTATAATATACTAATATGCGGAATGAATCTAGATCTAAAATTCTTTTGTTTATTCATTATTATTATTTCCATTATAATTCATGCTATGAGGGCTGGGTGCACCAAAACGAAATTCCTCGGTCACAACCGGCGTTACTTGAGATATCAAAATCAAAATTCAATATCAAATTTCATCAAACGGATTTTTAAAGGACTCTGGAAAAATGACAATTTGCTCTTCGATAGATAAGTTGGATTTGTGAAACCCATCACACAACTGCAATTTCCTGCAGAAAACAATGACACGTTAGATTTATCAATAAAACTCAACTTTATATCTCATTTTTATCATGATTTCACGATCGATTCCGATGGGCAATGTTGTTATGAACAGTCCATGAAAAATTGGTTGATGAGAACAATTTTTACCCATTTAGGTTAATTCATTACATCAAACCTGAGTAGTAAACTTGATTGTGTGCTAATTCAGTTCTGTTATATGAAAATTATATTTCAGGCGGCGATCTAATCAGCAGTCCTCACTTTTATAGACAATTCATAGATTGATACTAATCTGCCAGAGATCCACCGAGCTCCATCAATCTATGTTGCTCCATCTCTCCATTCAATTATTTAAATTCATGTCTCCTCTCAGCGCTGCATCAGTGAAACAAGTTCTCAAATATTTTTCCCACATATATTCTGTTTTTTCATCATAAAGCATTATTAAAAATCGATTTTACAATGAATCCAAAGATTCTATCCATGCATAGCACAATTTATTGGAATGAGATGTATTAGCGGTAAACGCTCACGAATCATTTATGAGTTGGTAATTATGCTGACGCACTCAATGGCAGTAGTACATAAATCATAATCGAAATAACAGTATGACGATAGTAATTCAACTACTCTCCATACCCAAACACACTACTATATTTTATTACTATGATGAAAGTCAGATCTGTGGAAATTCAATTTAAAATAATTAGATGATGAATGCAGACGAAGTGAGCACTGACGTGGGAATTGGAAGAAAGATACATGTCAAATAAAATGTCTTTGTAAGGGATATTATTCACATATATTTATTGAAGATTCAATGAAGCTGCGTTTGTGGTATCACAACAATGCTCCAGCAGATAATTCTTCCCATTGTAAAAAAGAAATTTCAACTGTATCATTCACACATTCGGGACTGCTATGTAATTGTGAGCATAAAATGTGGTCCCTCGTACTACCATACCAATATCATTTCATAGTAATAGACATTGAAAAGATTGAAATGATATATCGCATCAACAAAAACATGTCATCATGATATTATAAGAAAGTATGATGATGTCACATTGTTGTTTCTTTGAAATCGGATCTGTGCTTTATAATTCTGTTCAAATTCTCTTTGAAAAAGTATTCCGAAAATAATTTCTTTCTCTTTCGTTTGTTTCTTAGTTTTTTTCTTTTTTTTTCCATAACAAATCACATAGTTTCCAAATAAATAGCTTAAAATATCTTACAGATCTCCCTGCTTACTGTACAATATGTAAGGAGAGAGTAATTGACAATATAATGATCCCGTATACAATTAAAAAAAAAAATTTTCTGTTCAAAATGAAGAACTATTATATCAGATTAACGAACTTCGGGCGGATTCCACATTTACTCATATTGTTGCGCTTCAATGACAAATTATATGGATTAGCACGAATGGAACATATGAATAGATGAAAAAGATGAAGAAGAATGAATAACAATTATGACGTGAAGAGAATTCTGAGAGATGAGAAGAGAAAAAAGAAAATAAAGATGAGAGAAGGGTCAAGTGGAAACGCAGGGTGGAAAAAGGATTCAATCGCTCGGTATTAAATAATACGATGTATTGTCAAGTGGCGGTCGGTATAGGAATATAAATGGGTCAATTTCTGTTTTTTACCTCGACACGTATTTAAATGTCACTTACACTATTACTATTCAACAATTCAAAATACTTATAACGATACACACAACCTTGAATAATCTCAACAGCTGCTGGCCTTCAAGCCCAAAATTAACTTATCGTACTTTATATTCACCTGGATACAAAAGTAAATCTCATTCTTTCCTTCAATTTCTCTCACTGTTTCTCCATATCGCATTATTTTTAATCGTAATTTTAAAACCACTTATTGGAAACCGTGAATCACCAGGGTTTTCTTCCTTATATCGAATTTTCTCCTTTTTTTATATGCAAAATACATCAAGGCCCTCACTGTATAGAAGTTAATTCACTGTAGTAATCCAATGTATATGAATAGGGTATGAACAAAGAGCTCATTATTTCTATTATTTATGGGACATTTGCGCACAGGTATATCGTTGAGAAAAAAAAACATTCTATGATAAATTCTGAAACATTATCTTTTTTTTTCTCATTACAAGTATGATTGATATAAAAATAATACTCAGTCAATTAGTTCGGATTAATACTTGGCGCGCGATAACAGAGAGAAGTAGAGTATTCATCAGCGTTACAAAAAGCGTGCGATATACATTTTGTTCCTTTCTCATATTTTCTTTCTTTCGATTTGTTTTGCTATCAACATATTTGTCAAATATCTCTCGTATATATAACATAAAACTATATACGGGAAAATCTACGCGTGATTAATTTTCATCGATATTTTGCCTTTTTCATACATGTCTGCTGTCGCGTTCGAAATGTCTCGAACGTTGCGGGTCGCATAGACGGACGGAACACTGCCATGAGCTAATTTCAACATATGATTACAAAACAGTTTTTGTTTTCTTTCATTTTGTTTTTTACAATTTTCTTCACAAATAATTATGGATTGCGCTCTGTATAAGTTTACAATTACAATTATATGATAATATGGACATGTGAATGCATAATATATACTGTACAAAATTTTTCAGGATTTTCCTTTGTAATTCACTGAACGGGAAAAATACACGCATTCATCATACTATTTCGTCGTCTCTCTATGTATAATAATGTTATTTTTTTTATCTTTTTCATTTTATTCTTTTTTTCCCCTCATAAGTTTGTATTCCGTGCTGCACAATCGAGCATTATTCGAAAAATGAGACTAAACGTCTGAAAAATAATCAGTAAATTAATCATTAATTTGTTATTACATTTAACAAGTCAAGTCCGATTAAAATAAAAAGTTTTTCCGTATAATTATTGTAAATTGGATGTATATAATAAGAGAGACTGAGAGATACAGATAGAAAGAGAGGGAGAGGGAGAGGGGGGGGGGGGGATAAAAAAGAGAAAAACAGATATGTAAAAAATAATGTGCAAAATAAGTTAATCCAGTTGCTGCTACCAAATGTTACATTGAACGTTGGTGCGAATGGATGTGACGCAAAAATAAGTTATCGTTTAAATAAAAACGGGAGGACTGTAAAAACAGATGTAAAAAAACTAAATAATTAAATAATTAAGTAATTAATTCGTTTAAGTAATGTGTTGTGTTTTTTTTTCTGGTTTTCTTTTCTTCCTTCGAAATTAAGACTTAATGCTAGAATCAAAGGTGTGGAATACTGATGTAAAGAAAAAAAAATCCTATCAGAAGCCATCGTCGATACCATTGCCAGAAATTACTTGTTCCATTTTTTTTGCTCGCTGGTTCGACAATCATTACTGTTTTGCAAACTAAATTCCTTAACATGTTAAGACACTATATATCATAAGAGTGTATATTTTCCATTCTATTCATTTTTCCATAAATTTAATTAATATCAATCGTAAAATAGCAATACTCGGTCAATTCATGGTACGTTATTATAAAAAAATATCCACTAATCAATTATTTTTCTTTTTTTCAGCATTAGTAGAGAGCTCAAACCTAATTTCCAAACTATGAGCTTAACATTGTAATAATAGTTGTATTATAAGTGATAATCATCACTACTGGTTCAACAGGATAATGTGAACGAAAAATATAAAGAAAAACAAATGAAATGCCTCAGGAAATAACTGTCCATTATTGGCAAAATCCTGCGTTAATAGCCATTTGGTTTTTGTTGTATACGGTTCAAACGAAAGATATAATATAATAGTCAAAACAATGAACGAGAATTTTTGAATAAATATTAGAATGTCATCCGCTTAAGCAACGTACATTCACCCTTCCCTGTATGCAAGTTGCTCTGCCTCTAATTCTTTAATCATCAATTGCCAACTCTTGTTTTCTGTTTTGGCCAAAATAGCTGGTACAAGTTTTCACCAGTGTTGCAATTAATCCGACAGAATGTCAAGATAGGAAGTGTACAATGGAAGATTCAGATTTCGATAGTAAGTAGAAGGAACATTTCTCCCATAATGGATTCTCAAAATTTATCTTCTCATTTTGATTTTTCCTCTTATCGTCATCAACCAACGGTTACGATATTGTATGTTTCATGGCTTGCGAATATCCATCTGTTTCATGCACAATTTATGTGTATAAAATAATAAATTCATACATGTTCACGTATATCTATGCATACATATACATAAACATCTTAATATATATGTTCTTGTAAGGCTTCGCGGATAACTACTAACTACTAATTTGCTCAGGGCACCATTCGTTCTCGAACATTTTTCTTTTGTTTCGCTTTATATATTCGGACAGAATAACTACCAATAACTACCAACCACGCATTAAAGTTTTTTGATGGAGAAAAAAAATTGGAAGAAGGAAAGATAACATGGAATAAAAAAATAAAAGTTTGTAAAGAAAACTAGAGGATGTGAAAATTTGTTACTGCTGTTTTTTTTTCTGGTCACGCCCTTAACTATATCTATGTTACGAAGACTATATCTATTTTTGGCAAAGTTATTTAGGTATCTTGACATTAAGTATAACAATACATGAGTGTAAATGCACTGGCCGTAGTTCTTTATGCACTATACATGAAAAATAATCTCTTAATAGTTGGTGGTATCATCATTTGTAGAGATCTGTACAATCTGTGAAACAAAAACGATAATACGTTGTGGTGGTAGTTAGATTGCCGATTTATATCTTTCATCACTAAGTGAACAAACAAGAGGATGTTCATAAATGAAAATATTTGCGTTAAACATCCGAGAAACGATATTGGCGACCAGGGCGATAAAATTTTTCATTTTCAACTATCAAAATATAGGAAGAAAGTCTATTTTCATGTTTATTACGATTCTCGCCTAATTTTTGACCAAACTTAGTTTGTTCCTCTCTTCGATGAGTATCAATGCAACAGCTCACTTGTTCCCCTTATGATAGTATACCATCGGGCCAAGCGTCATGACAATTATTATTATTGCTTATCTTTTTTTTGCTTAAACAATCACTGTAAAAAGCATTTGCTCATAATTTTTCTTTGCTTTTGCTATCATTTAAGTACAGTAGATAGAACTCTGCCTTCTTCGTCTTTTTCCGAGATGAGATAAAAATGATGTGATGATCAGTAATAATTACTACAAAATGAATTACAAATCCTCTGTGAGTATTAATAACGCCATAATCTCCAACGCTAAATTCACCATCTCAGTGTATAAAAATCATACGTAAGTTTTTTTCTTACATTTTCCAATTTTCTTAATATTTCATTAATCTATTTCTTTTTTTTTGTTCTGTAAGTAAATTCTCCATACACGATATGGACTCACATAAAAAAAAAAGAGAAAAATATGGGAATAGCATCCAGGAATGAGCTCATTCCTGTTCCTTAATCTCTTTTTACACGAGTACACTTTCCCATTCCGTATCTTGTAATTCATTTGATCCCATATATTTCGAACTGACAATTTTTCATCACTAGTAGAATATATACATAAATGTATGCATGTGAGAGTGGGTCATACGCAGCAAGACTTAAAATTACGCCCTAATATAATATTAAGAGTATTATAATAGTTGTGGTTGCGACAAATATTGACAGCTGGACAGCCCGTGGAACAAAACGACAAAAAAATTTCATATACTTCCAATTTTCGACTATAAATATGATGTTTATCTCTGTTTGTTTTCTTCTGCTCCTTTTTTACGTCAACAAATTTTCAGAGTAGTTCTGGAAACATTTTTCTGCATTTTCCCTCAATTCCAAAAGTAAAACATGAAATATTTCTGATCAAATAACATTTATGACGCTAGAGCGGTGAAAACAAGATAATACTAAAAAAAAAAAAAAAAAAAAAAAAAAAAAAAACGATCTGAACGCGCTTTTATTTACAATGTTCTTTTCTTGCCTACTGTCAGTGCTATAATAGAAATTTTGTATAAAAAATATCATTTTTGTCTATAAACGTGTATAATCGTTTCTTCTCCCATCCACTTTGTTATATATACATTCCAATACATGTACATATATCTAAGCAAATACGTGACTTTCATTATTAATCACGTTTCTTTTTGTTTATTTTTTAATACTGCGAAATTAATATCAATTCAACAATAGTTAACACTTTGCACCACGGGCTACTAAGCTAATCCGAATGACATGCTATAAATTTCGTCCAAGTTGGGTTATTTCGGATCATGGTGTTATGAAATATCTCTGGTTTTCATTTGTTTCTTTTTTTCCTTTTTTTTTTTCATTTTACCTCTGCCACGTTTCAAACATGGAATCCCACAATTTTTTCATCCTAAGAATTGAGAAATGCAAACTATAGCATATATAGAGAGCTTGATTTGCACTTTGATAAGAACAAATAACGAGAGAAAAAGAAAACAATACATATCCAAACTATCATTGAGAATATATAGAGAGCAGAATGTGGAAATGAAAAACCGTGAATAATAATAGTATAGTGGAGCGGCCAAAATGAAAAGGGCTTTCACTATATATAAAAATCATCTTTTGTATCGGTGCTTCTACATTCAGTGCCTCACCGGACATGGTCATGTATACTGCTCTATAATTAACGAAGAGTAATCATCCAGCATGGCTGTCATTTAACTGACGGTGACAATAACGATGATCGCGCAATTAAAAGTTCCTCTGCATTTGTGCACTATCACAATCGCCGGTCGAAGAGTCACTTTTAGTGCGCCTCCTCCGATAGCGAAGTTGCAACAAGATTAAGTGGTACATCAGAAACATTTTCTTCATCGCCGTCATCGTCGTCGTCCGCATCGTCAGATGTATTGCGTTCTCTCGGCTCAGATTTTACATGCTGCGCAAAGTTTACGATGTCACATGCCTTGGTAGCGCCAACACCGCCAACGCCGCCACCAATAGTTGAATCACGTGTCACACGACTAACTAGATCTACGGAATACATGTGCGGCGTACTTACGTGCATCATGTATGTCGACAATGGAAGAGGGTAATTGAGTTGTGATGCTGAAGAAGGTGGTACGTGTCCACCGGGTAAACTTGATGGTGTTAATGCTGCCATCATTAGATGTGGTTGAATTTGCCGGCGTAATGCTGCCAACATATCGGCACTTTCTGCATCCATTGGATCTGTTGATGCAGGGGCGATATCTTTTTCTGTCGAGAAGAATAAAAAAAATGAAGTAAATAACTGCGTAAATTCAGAATATTATTTATCATCGTTCACGATGGTAATTCATATATTTCATCGTGATGATTTGAATAATTTATATAGTTTTTCTCACTGCGATGCCTTGTTGGTTTTTCGCCTTTGGGTCTACGTCTGCGAGTGTGTATTGTGTCCCTTCTCATTGTTACTGGTCTATTTACACCGTGTAGTTTGTAATAAAGCCCACACGCATTGCACACCATTTCGCCTTTCATATTACGCCGCCAGATTGTCGTCGTCATTGTTCCGCAATTTGCACACGACATATCCACTTTTTTCACCATATTACTTGCTTGTTGATCAAATTGTCGCTGTTCTTCAATCTGTCATTATTGTAAAAAGCATAATAATAATGGATCTAATTGATTGTCGAATTAAATTTCTCCATATTTTATGAGAGTAAGCGATTATACAAATGAAATTCCTTACTTTGCCTTTAATTTTACTCGACCATGAAGTAAAATCTTGCGCCTGTTCCTCACTCGATTCATGTTGATAGTTCATCACATCGGGACTGGTTGGCGCTTTACTCGGATAACTCTGTTTTCGTCGGCCTTTTGTTTCTTTACGGCCAATACTTGCTGGACTTGATGGATTACTATCCATAGATGCGCTCTGAATATATATAAGACGAAAAAAATTAAAAGAAGTGAAAGAAAAAGAAATAGAAAAATTATATGAAACTGTGCATTAAGAGGAATAGAAAATGATCATTACAGATTTGTCATGGACACGGTAAGTAATTTAGCCCTGTTAGAAATATGGGCAGTTGTGAACGTGAACTGTGATTTTCTCCGAAATAAGATAATGTAGCATTTGCACTAACAGCAGGATAAATAAATTTTTGGTATAATTTTTTTCATTTTTACCTACGTAGCCATACTTGAATGCTCAATAGATTTTCTATTATCGGAAAAAAAATCTAATATAATTGGAAAATCGAACAAAGACCATGGAACTTCTGAGCAGTCTTAACATGCGTGCCGTCCGTACTACTCTGTATTTCCAATGATCAACCTTTGCTATATTATTAACAACGGAAAAATTCGAATTCTGCTAAGGCCTATACAACAAAGACAACCCAAAATCCATTGAGAACCCAAAAGCTTATCTGAACATCTGTTAACAGCGGGTTGACACGGTAGGTCCGGTGGGTACCATACTATAGCATGTAGCTCTAAAAACTGCATATCACAAAGCGCCTTTCTAGTTATCTATTATCTGGCGGAGAGCAAGACTCTCGCTTGGTCTTTCCCTTACCTGAAAGGCAGGTGGGACTTGAATAGTATAAACCCAAAAGGGATTCTTTGACACCCAAACGCTCACCTGACCTGACTACCTCTCTTTCTATTGCGCTCACTATCTCGCTATCTCTCTCACTTTATTTCTTCGACTATTCGACCTATAATCTATCGCTGTATACCTGAAAAGTTGAGCGTATTATTTGCATCGAACAAACTAAACAGCCGTTCTCACCGTTCATATTCAAACATAATTTTGGTACACAGAATTTTGTAAGCCCATATGGAAAAAAATGCAGAAGTCAAAAGGGTCTAAATACCGTCATATCAATAGCACATTTCTTCTGCTATCCTAACATTGTTTTTTCTTCATAAAGTAACAGTCAAATGAATTATAAACCGAAATTTTGGTGGGTTGGTAATAAAAATGAAATTCGTGAAAAAATGATACTCACTTTACTCTCTGACGATGGCATACTCATACGTTTGCTGCGTATTGGACAATCGCTGATCGTTCGTTCAATCGTTGTCCCTTGCGTGTCATGATAGAATCTAACTTGTGGTGATATTCTCCCGGTTTCAACAGCAGTAATACCAATTTGTCGATTATTGATTAATGAACGTAAGAGATTTGTCGCCTCGCCGGTAAAGCCATTATTCACCTTATCACCGTTTGAACGAGTTATTTCCAGACTCCGATTGCTGTTGATTTGCAAAATGAAAATATATATAATACTTAAAAATAACTCAATTCGAATATTGTCTTTACGAAAGTTATTGTCATCTACTTATGGTGATAAATTTATCAATGATGGTTGCAGTATAATATCACTGTTCGTTTTTCGTAATTTTTTTTTTTTTTTTTCCGTAATATTAATTATTTATTCAATCTTGATTGATCGTTCATGGCTGAAGAGAAAACAACATAAAATGCGCTGATACATCATGTGATGAGACATTAAACAACAATAAGTGACATCATTTCAACCATCAAATTCAAACTAATTGTTATCACTTGCATTCATTTCATGCAATAATTTCGTATTTGATTCTCCTTCCATCTTACTTTGCTAATGCTTGCCACAATTTTGTTGTTTCTTGATCGATATGCGTGTCAGAACAATTACTTTCAGGCGTATCCATTCTATTTACTGGACTTTGATTTGGTGAATTCGTCTTAGAACAATCATTACTGTGTTCCAATTTTATACGTTTACTACTAACAGTCATATCATAGCCATTTTCATCACCATCGGTTTCATTATCATCTCGATCTTCAATCTCAAGTCTATCTGGATCTGAACTATTTGAACAGGTATCATCTTCGGGCTCACATTTGATATTGTCATTATCCGGCAGTTCGTCATTAGTCCGCAATTCCAAATGATGTGTTTGCGTTTGAGGTAAAACATTTTGATTAATGCTAGCAGGTGAATTTGGCTCTTCATTGAATAGCGTTTTATTCAGTTGTAAAAATGATTGTAGTGGGCTCAAGTCAGCTATCTTGGCAGTGGAGAAAGACTTTTCCTGCAATGTGAAAAATACGAATACACATATTAATATATCACAATAAATATACAACACAAAATTCAACAAAATTGAAGCAACTTCAAATATGTGGCTAATGATGTATAAATTATAATGTATAACAATGACATTGAGTTTTATATAAATGCTGCCGCGATCTTCAAGAACATGTCGAATCAAGTAATGGAAAGCAATATATATATATATATATATATATATTATCTACAATCAGATTGCGTATGTTGCACATTCTCCATTTCAACATGCATTATCGTATCAGCGAAAGAATGTTTATCATTGTCAGCACCTTGGATTTGTGTCTTCTTTAATGCAATACATTATCATTATACATTTTAACAATTTTTGTTGATGAAACTAATGTTGAATATTGCATTGAGAAAATGGTTCGCCTATATATACTTGGTTATCAGGAGATGACAACTGCTTGGCATAATCCAGGTACTGTTTGAGTATGACATCAGATTTTCGTGATACCTCACGAAAGTTGTGTAACACATCCAATTTGTATGCACATTGATGACAGATGATGGGAGGCATGGAATCTCCATCTTTCACCTGTTGAATTTGTTTTCATTAAATTCAAGTTTCGTTTTATTCTTCCCTCCGCCTAATTGAATAAAAAATTGAATCTCTTCCTACATTCATGCGAGATGATATATGCACAATTGACCTCATTTCTAATAAACTTTGTTTATGAATCACTGATCAATCGAATTTATTCATTCGATACAGTTAGCCATATAACAAAGGATATTGTATTAATATCTAGGTATGAAAAAAAAAAAAAAAGGTCCGGCCAAGTATATATATGTATATAATGTGTGTGTGTGTGTGTGTGTGTGTGTGTGTGTGTGTGTGTGTGTGTGTGTGTGTGCATATGATGAGCTCT
>JAPYZH010000414.1:0-130935 GCA_030523085.1 Meteorus colon
AGAAACGAGGTCAAATATAGAAAAGTATTTAGCACCTCCTAATTGGTCTAGAATGTCTGTAATTAATGGTAATGGATATGCGTCGCCTATTGTTTTCTCGTTTAGTTTCTCTACATTATCACCTTACTTCTACTTATGGTTAGCTTGCATGAGTTGGTATGACAGTCGTAGAGAAAAATAGTACGGGGACGTAACAAGATCATAAACTGACGTGAATTAATACCAACATGCTTCTCACGTGATGATTAAAAATATAACAGCAATTCTGGTTCCAATATATTCGTATTGGATATATCCAGGTTTCAATATGAATTCACTCTGAGTACTCTGGTTTTGTTATGGATACATTCTACACACTCTGATTTTGCTGTGTAGTGACTGAGTACATTTTGTTCTCAGTATATGTTAACTTTGAATACATTCTTACAATATGTATCAACTCGGTGTCCACGCGAATTACAATGTGTATTCATTTTGATTACACTTTAGTTTCAAGATGTATTCACTGCAGAAACATTCTGGTCGCAATGTGTATCCATTCTGAACACATTCTGTTTTTGGTATATGTTCATTCTGGATACATTTCACTTCCAGCATGTATTCACTCTGAATAGACGATGTTTACGATATGTATTCATTCTATATACACTCTGATTACAATACGTGTTCATTCTGGATACGCTCAATTTACACGCCTTAAACTTGATGTACAAATGGCACAAACGCCCTCTGGGAACATGCTGGATCCAGCGTGATTACAGAAAGATTCCAAACTGTTTGCAGAGATTTTTTGGAGTGAATGTGAAGTCGCGAGGACACGTATGAATAGCTATAAAAATAACTTATTCTAACAAATATCCATCGGGAAGATTTCGCTCAATTTATTAATAAAAATAATAGGATAATAACTATAAATGAATAATCCAATGGATATCTGATGATGCAAATGATATTGAGGGATAAAAAGTTATGTTGCATTAATCTCAAATGCATTATCGATAGAAAACAGTCAATAGCAGTTGCTTGAAGAATTAATTCCTCCCCATCTATTAGACGTCACGCTTGCTCGCTTTTTTGTAGCACAAAAGTATGCGAACTACTGTGCGATCTATCAGTATCTGCATTTTAGATTTCAACTCTCATGCAAGAACAACGCATTTTGGTGGAGACGATTTTCTAGGCGGTAATCTGAAGATTTATTCATTTTCACCAAATAAATGCGACAAGAATACCATATATGTGCGGTTAATATTCTACATGTATACAGTTTTACAGCATAGATTCAGTATTACGTTGATTAAATTACAATATAAACATCGATTTATTATTGCGATCTAACTGTTTGAATCTTTCATAAAAAGTGACCAATGCAGCCTACAGGTAAAAATTCGGTAAAGGTACTGCATCCATAACGAAATATTGCTGCATTTTTCTAACATTCCTACGGCACTATCAAAACCGTTTGCATCGAACGAACATTACTCATTTAAGAAATATGCAAACACTGAATTCCGAGTTTCATCACCAGTGATTGAATGGATTGGGTAGAGACCTCCGTTGCATCAAACTATGAAGAGTATTGAAACGAACAGAATGTGCGATTGTTATTTGGAAGAATATCCGCATATTCTGCATATTACATCCCATATTCATCGTATTGTACATTATTATATAAGAACTATGGAAACCGCCCACCATTCTATGTGAATGGATACATATTTGAGCTATTATACGCATAAATATATGAAGGACTTGTATGAGGTATGTGAGTATTTTTACATTCGGACCGCGCTCTTCTGAATCATAGGAATCTTTGAAATCAGTGTATCCGATGGAGATTGTGTATAGCAGAATAGCAAAAAATTTGTTCAAAAACTTCATCTCCTGGAGTTTGATATGGGGAACGTTGACACAATTGGGCCAAGTAGATTTCTTTCATAATTTTTGGCAAATTTCGTGCTTTATTGTGAGAGGATTTTGCAATTGATTTTTCTTAATTTGGAACGATTTGTTACTTGAGAATGAATCTGGCGAGTACGAAGGAGCAACCTTCCGCGTCACAGATCTATAGTATTCAAAGTACTTCTATTCGAATTATGTTGGAGAAAAAACTTAAGGCAAACTTGTACATTCGGTTTTGTCAATTCCAATGTCAATCATAAAGTGCGTGAAACTTCAACACTGATTTAATTACTCATAATAAATTTCACCTCCTGAATAGAGTAAAAATATTCTATACAGCCACAATTAGACTATATTTATGTAAAGAAAAAGTAGTATTCTTTATTGTTTGCAATCGTTCTTTGAGGAACACAATAATCGTCCAAATGATCTCAAGCATGAATAAGATCGGCCTCTTCAATTGATCAGTATGCCGAATGTTTGCAATTCAGGTTCGTCACAGAAACCCATCAGTATGAAATTGAAGCACCGATAGTTGAAAGGCACAATCATTCCTCAGAATTGAGATACGAGTTTCCAAAAGAAAAAATGAATTGATCTGATCAGAATCACAACCCATGATCCTAAGCTGCACTGAGATCTGTTGTATTCATCTAAATTTCATTGATCTATTGAAGTATCACTGATTTTACTGATTTCAAAGGATTTTATGCTTTGCATCGAAGCATTCAATGCCATAAATAGCTGATGAAATTCCTCCCATGGGTATTGAAGAAATATGTAATGATGAACGAAAACAATTTTTCCTATCAAATATTAAGTGAGCTTCATATCTTGTCATCATGATAGTTATTCATGATTGTTTTCCTGTAACTATACGTAAACTGAATTTGCAATAGTCATAGGAAAACAGTAATAATCCCACTCCAAGGAATCAAGTATGCTTCATGTATGCTCCTCGTGAACATATAACACAACCTTCTTAGAAAATAAACTCCATAATCCTATTATTGATTGAATGAGGCTCGAATATTTGTCATGACTGAACAAATTGCCTGTAATGGGAGATTATCGATGGATGCCTCAATTTCAACTATGAAATAGTCAATTTTATTATTCATGCTTATGTTGCCAGAAATTGAGTCATGCATGTGTTGGATGGGAACAACGATGTATCATACTTTGAATATAATAAGAACAAAGATGTATGATGCGGTATGTGCATAAGTATAAGAATCAAGGAGAAATTATTCATTTAGTGAAGTATGATGCCGAGTTTGGTTCAGGTGTCGTTGGCCAATCGAACAATTGGCTTGATGGATATGAAGTAATTGAATCAACTTGATCCGATTAAACTTGGTACTTCAGCGCGGTAGTGATTGTGTTGTGATGATCAGTACGATTATGAATTGCACTCTGTAAATGACAGATAAGACGCTATCTAGTCTGCTGATTTCAAACAAAAAATGAACCATATCCGTTATAGCTGAAATTACGAGTATTATGAGTGTTCATTTTTTCTTTATTCTTTATCGTCTAAAAAATTGGTATTGATGATGTTACATCATAAATGAAACGTTAGAGAACGACAGCCTCATGTCCTTCAAGTGCCTCGACTAATTTAGTTCGGAAAAATATTTGTTCTTTTGTTTACTACTACAGAATCACAGTTCTCTAATTTGAAAAAGAATATATTGTTTTACGTGTTGCAATTTACAATGTACAATTTTTGTGTGGCAGGAATGGTCGAAGTTTGAGTTTTTATAGAGAAATATTTTTATTTCAACAAACAGTATCATTATTATCATCATCATCATCATCAGAAGCATTGACAGAACTTTTCTTTCCCGAATTTGGTATAATATTAGAAAACTTTTTGAGTTTGGCGACAAAAAAACCATCCATGTTGTGGACATGTGGATAGAATCGCCGCGTCAGCTTGAGTGAAGGATGAAATCTATGGTGGACGTAATTGGTGAAGCCTGGTTCTCCAAAGTCAAGTCCAGTAGATACGAGTTTTACATCTCGCTTTTTCAAAGCATAATCAACAATCCATTCATTCTCTTCAGGAAGAATTGAACATGTGGAATAAACTACATATCCACCTGATTCTGATCGTGCATTCACACAATCAATAGCGGCGAGAAGTAATTCGCGTTGTAATGTGCAACAACGCTGTATATCAATTTGATCTTTATTTGTTTTTACACTTGGATCTTTGGCAACAACCCCAGTGCCTGTGCAAGGTGCATCTAAAAGAACTCTATCGAATCCTTTCAGAATAGACGGTATTTTTCTGCCATCGTAACTGCAAATTACAGAATTAACTATTCCAAGACGATGGAAATTACCAATTACTGCCTTCAATCTTTCTTGGTTTACATCATTCGCGAAAAGAACGCCTGTATTTTTCATGAGAGCTGCAATGTGCGATGCTTTTCCACCAGGAGCTGCAGCCATATCTAGAATACGTTCGTTTTCTTTTGGATCTAATGCCATTACCGGAAGGAAACTGGACGCGCCTTGCAATATGTATTGGCCTGAAAGATATTCTGGTGTCGCGCCCATCGGCACTTGAGATGAATAAACGACCAATCCTATTTTCGTCCATTTCCCGATGGGATCCAAATTCACTCCCCTGTTAATTAGACTTTGAGCCAAGTCACGTCGTCGTGTTTTCAAAGTGTTTGTTCTAATAGTCATCGGACGTTGTACTTCGCTGGCGTCAAGATACTCCAGTAATTCGCTCAGTGGAAATATTTGCATCAATATATGCATAAGAAACGAATTGTAGCTATAATATGAACATAGGTCTGACTTGAGTAACTCAACGTATTCTGATCTTGATTTAGCTGGGTCACGCAGTTTTGTGAAGTCATTTAGAACCATGATTACATCACGAATTCGATTTTGAACATCTTTCAAGCTGATTGGATTTCTAAGTTCTTCATCTGTAGGAAACTCAAACACGCATTGTCCTGCCATCTCTCTCGTCTCCGCCTCTTCAAGCATCTTATCTTCATCCTGCATATCTTTTAGTTTTTTATTTTCTTTTTCGATGGGCAGCATGTCGTCGTCATCATCATCTTCATCAACATCACTGTCGTCATTGTCCGTGGTTTCAGCTTCAGAAGCGCTAGATGCTTCTTCTGATGCAATACGGACAAATGCGCCGGGTTTCGTACTGCTATCAATTTCATTTTCACAAGGTTCATCTCCTTCTGAGTTATGTTCAGATTCAGATTCTTCAGTTTTTGTCTTTTTTGTTTTGGGTTCTCTGCCTGACTTATTTTCAACTTTTTTCAGTGCTCTTTTTTTCGCTCTTTGTTTCTGTCGGTGGCTCAAGTTACTGTTTACATTCTCTATAATAAATTCAATTAACATATTAGATAGAATCATTAAGCTGGAAAAAATTCAACTATTCAAAATAACCTCACTTACCTGTTAATTCTTTTGGAAATTTGGGATCTTTCTGTTTCTTTGCTTTTCTTCCGGGGCCCGTTGGCACAACGTCTTCATTAAACTTTGCTTTTCGTCCCATTGTATATGATGATCGATAATAATTGATAACCAAAAATTGTGTCCGTACGCCAGCGTAAGCGATGTAAGTTCAATGCACACTCAGATATATGAGATTCGAATTCAAGTTGCACTACAAAAAAAATATGAAAACGGAAGTCATATAAATGATGAAACAGTAAAATTTACACAGGGGTTGAATATTGCCAACACAATCTGTTAATAAATAAATGTGGTTAATTTTATTGTATGGTATCCTAACCTATGAGACGAAGTAAGTTTGCACGTGCATCGACAAGACCAAAATCACTCACATATTCCCACTGCATCTGCCGAAGTGCCGAAGCCGAACTCATGAACGAATGTTCGTCTGTGCTTGGCGTTCAGCAGACTCGGCTCAATCCGTCTAGATTCGGTTAGACTCGATTATTCCTACTTCATGCGGCAGTACCACAGTTCTACCAAATGAACCTCTACCAACCAGTGTAGCCAGATCCTGAGTAAATCGTACCCCCACTTTGTGACTCTCAGCCGTAAGAGAGCATCGAAAAGCATTGAAAACGGCGATAAAGTGGCCACGATCTGGCTACAGTGGGCTACGCTGCTACCAGCGTATATCCCTACACAGATATCTCAACTAACAATATCCTTATCGACATTTCTTTTCATGCTTTAATTTTTCTAATGTTGAATAATTCTAATGAAAAATAACACTATTTTGAACGAAGGTTTTATTTAAGACCTCAACTTTGAATTTGTCTATGAATATAACTCCATTAATAATTATTTATGCTGTTGAATATCTCTATTCGTGAACATGCCTATTCTTGAATAACCTCACTGTTGAATATTTACGTTCTTGAAAGACTATACGTTTGGATATGCCTGGCAGATAAGGTAGAGGAACCGGTAAGGTAGAATGGCAATATAGAGGTCACAGTTACCCAGTGGCGCAATTGAAACATTCTCAACTTGAAAAATCATCGTGGGCATATTTCACATGGCACTGATAAAATTAACATGGATTGTGCCCGAGACATATTTGCGCGCAATAAACCATTCAAAAGCTACGTAACGAAATGCATCTGAGCATCATGATAAATAAGAATTTGAATTTTCAATGGTAATTTCTTCGGAAATTATCCACGATAATAATGATGATGAATGAATATGTCGAGAAAAATCATCTGGCATGCAATGCTTTATGTATCCAAAACATACTCTTGTCTGTTTCTTCGACAGAGTAATGATACTCTGAGACTGAAAACCCGGAGAATACCTGCTATAATTAGCTGCCCTATGTATATCATTAATATTATAATAATGGATCACCCTGGATACAAAGTAGCATTCGAAACGATCCGAAATGAATCCATTTTGGATGCTTTTGAATGTTATCAAATGTTTCAAATGTTACTGATGTTAAGTTTTGACTATGAAATAAATCGTTTTAAATGCTAGTTTTGAATCAGGGCATGATTATTTTAAGATGTTGTGTTTGCATAAGTATGTTCTTCAATTATTTTGCAACTCACGTGGGTACGTTATGTCCCCATCGCGTTTGAAGATGGAACGACAAGTAATAATTCTCTTGTCGCATCCTTTTTATATCTTCAACTGTAATGTAATTCACTATCGTTGACATAAATTAACCAACAACGAGACATTCATCACTTACTGATAAAAACTTATCAGACAGACAGCCTCATACGCTGTTCATTTCCATGGTTAATCAATAGTATATGGCAATATTATTCATTATTGAAGTTGTTATTCCTATTCGATCAGGTGGAACATTTCTATATCTATTATATGAAAAGAAATCGAGATCTGAAAAAACAATTTACAGAATTGCTGTTTTTTTCTGAATTAAAACCAATAATTTATCCTATTATATTGCTTGGAATAGATCACATATAAACTTGGATATTCGATCAGATATAAAGTTGATATGTATAGTATGCCGCAGGTTGCTAACCGCACGGAGTACACGATTACCTATATTATATATTATAATAACACTTTGGTAAAACTTTTCGTCACGATTCTGTTAGGACTATATGACACTATATAGCAAGTGATTTCGACTGTGTTCAAGTAATTTACGTTCTAATCACAACTTTCAAAATCTATCAATATATCACCAAGTGATATATAGGGTGACATTTAAATCAGTAATCGCAATTACTTGCACTATTTGTAGCCTCGGAATGTGTAGTATTGAAACGGTCATACAATACGTTTGTTTGCACAGGTGAATATATTACATGGATATAACTGACAAAATTCGAGGTTCGGTTTTTATGATAGATTTGAATTAATGGATACTATTGAGATTCTTATTCATTTTGATGCGAACATCGATTAATTACATGGAATTGTAATTTTTAGGCCTAAGAATGATAATCCACACATTGTTCATCAACCAATGACTTGAATAAACGTGGTGATGAAGAAAGGATAGTAAACCGTGCTCGAGATAAATTTTAGGATATATGATGGAATGCAGGAGAGGATATCTTGCATAAACATGGAGATGATTAAGATATGGAAGATGACACTCCAGATGATCCTGATGATGAAAAGAATGATCCAGAAACTGAATTGTTCGCTCCTTTAGATCATCAACTATGTGAAAAGAATTACCGCAAAGTAAGGATTTTGGCAATAACTATAGAAATGAATTCTCTCCATGCCCATTTGATATGAATTTCTTTTTTCATAGGTGATGATTCTGGGTGATGTGATCTACATTCAAAACAGAATTTTTTCATTGGCAACCCTCACGGAAAATACATAAACTCATCTTGTAAGGCGCGTCATGGATGACATTTTAGGAAGAAAAAAAAAATACATAAATTATACTCAATCGGCCGAAACAATACAGAACCTATTCCATCGAAAATATTTTTTGATCTAAATCTAAATAGACCTCAATAGATCTGAACAATGAAAATTTCAAGAAAATATAGATAAATTTAAATTTATGGTCGTGTAATAACCCTGTGTTCGTATATAATCCTCTATAGACCCTTATGAATTGATAAATTGTTGATAACCGTTACTATGGTCAATCATTTCTTTTTCTTTTCCCATGTTGAGAAATTTGTTAATACATCGAAATTTTTCCACATACGGAATAATCTCATGAACCTTTAATTTGTCAATAATCTCAGTGATTTTTTTCTCTCATGACTTGAAAAAAAATTGAAGGGAAACAAAAACCTATCCTCATTCAACTGAAAAACAAACGTTGCCTCGTTTCCAAACACGAGAGGATCTATCAACAGATTAGAATCTGAAAATGATATACAAGATGAGATTAGCGTAATTCGGAGATCAAATAGGAATTTATAGAAAAACGCACTACTTCAGTGTCACTGTCTTTGATACCATTATATGTCTTGAGCGTCATCATTTTCGTCACAACATTCTACTCGGTTTCTAGCATTTACTTTCTCTCTCTCTCTCTCTCTCTCTCTTTCTCTCTCTCTCTCTCTCTCTCTCTCTCTCTCTCTCTTGTTCTTACTACATTCTGGTCTTCTGCCTCAGTTTCCTACTAGGTCATGATTATATTTTTATGCGTCTTCATCTTACACAAATCTAAACGAAATGACGTCACGCCTTTAACGTATATACGGTGTGACAAAAGTTCTCCATTGCATACTGTTGTTTTTGTATTTATGTCGATTATTAATAGCAGTATTAGTAATTTATTTCCAAGCCAATCATCATAATCTTCATATATGATTGATATGTTTGTTCCAAGGAAGGAGGCAGCAGTTGCAGCTTAGTTCAGTCACGATATGTTTTTTCTTATATTACACAACTCATTTTCCCACATTTCATGCAACATAATTAAAGGCCAATAATAGCTTATCCGAGGGTATTCATAGCACGCCCTCAAATTGTGAATGCTTTAAAGATAAAATATTAATTCATTTTCTATTCCAATGTGTTTGTAAAGTATGCAATAAGCTCATATTTCTGATTCAAATTTTTATGCACTCATATAAAGATCGTAACGATTCGGCGGATAGTGTAAACGTGTGTGACCAAGGGCCGATAAACAACAAATTTATATGATGCTAAGGAAAAAAAATCATGAAGATGAAAAAATTTCACTACTTTTATACTGATCACAAACGATATTTTGGCAAAACATTCAGGAAATTTCATAATAATCCATCGTTTAGTTTCTCACATAGATGCATCTTACGATAATATGTGTTCAACTTTCATGTGCTCCAACAAGTCTGCATTTCCCATATCCATCATTATTTGAGTTTGAACTCTGATACATAAGAACATTCAAATCGAAATAACACCGAATAATTTCAACGTCTACTTATCACTGAAGTTGCATGCAGCAAAAATCGATTCGCAACAATTGGTAATGAAGAGAGTTTCCAATTTGCGTATCGTTAGCCGTATCATTCGGGTTGAAAATATTCAATAGATAGTTTATTTAGGAAATTATAATTAGTTTCACTCATTTTATTTATGCCGACATTCGAACATAATATAATCATGGCAGTAATCATGCGACAAATGAAGAACTACACTTTGGAAAACTATTTTTGCAGAATTAACATCACATCATGACGAATGAATCAAACATCAAAATCAATGATTTTAATAAACTGTGAGGCGGTCTGGCCATAATCTCTAAACCGAAGAATATCTGTTTGCATAATAAAAATAACGAGCAGTTCTGTAGACATCGAGAGCCAGATTACGGCTGTAGTGTATGATACAATGTTCATTTGAATTTCCAATTTATTCAAAATAATGTATTTTATTCAACTGAAAATCGGAAAATCACTCATATAAGTTAAAAGTTTTAATACTTTCACCATTTGAAAGTGTTCAAGTATTGAGAAAGTACGCATGGATAATATATACGAAGATATGTATTTATTTCACGTATTTATGTATCGAATATATTGCTTGGCTATTTCGAATTTCCACTGTTTTCAATGTATCTAAGAATTTATAATATGATAGATATAGTAATACATATATATCGCGTGATACGCGTGAAAGACAAATAACTCTTTGTGTGTGTGTGTGTGTGTGTGCGTGCGCGCGTGGGGGGGGGGGGGGGGGGGGGGGGGGCGGCCCCCGCCCCCCCGGGGGAGCCCAACACGCGCCGCACCCACCCCGAGATGCGAGATATCCACCAGCATAGTCATATCGTAACAAACGATCTCGTAGCATAATAATCTTGTAGTATGTGTGAGTGAGTGAGTGTGTATGAAAATTTGTGTATCAACTTTGTATTGTTCTTGTCGTCTCTAGACATTACTTAGAAACAACCGCGTATTCACTTGGATAATAGCGCAGTTATCATTTATTAATTAATATTGTTTAAGCAGAACTTATTGAAATCGCGCATCACGCGTATTATATGTTATTTTCTCGCGTCTTTGGAACGCGCATTATTGTTCTCATAAATCATTAATTATTTTCATATTATAATTGAGAAATTCTGATAATTGATATTGTATTTAGTGCAACACATTTGCAGGGCCACCCCCTCTATCGTCTGCTAGCTGCGGTAAATTATTAATTTGCTATTGATATCGATCAACGATCGCCGAGAGTTTCTCCCAACCGGGAGTCGGAGATCGGAAAAATCATTCTCGTTTCAGATAAAAAGATTAGATTCGAGTGGTGCCCGTAAGGTACCTGGCGCGCCCAACATAAATCGTAGTATCCGAATCGCGAGTGATTCGCGGAGGATTATTTTTTTTTGTTGTGATAAAAAGTCATTCGCGAGATCAAGTTGAGCGGGCATAATTCGACGCGTATCCTTTCCCTGGATCCCTTCGCAATATATAGTATAGTACGTTTTAAGTATAGTATTGCTCAAGTACATATATCGATGATAAAGGAAAAAGCACCAATTATTGTCACAATGAGAACCATGGTGGAGTTTCCCTCATTTTTTTTATTGTATTTAGAGATATTATTGAATTTTTGTGATAACACTTTTCTTGAAATATTGACACGTGGAATCTAATTCTCTCATTTCAAATTCATTCGATTCAAGAACATTTATGTTACATCAGTTATTGTAAGAAAAAAGTTTTCTACTGAATAATAATTTTATTGTTTACCTGAATTTCATTTAGACAGAAAAATATAAAAATATCACAATAAAGAATTGAAATATGTAAGAATAGTAAAAATACAAGGACATAGTATCATAGAAATTTATGATGAGTAATTTTACATTACTTAACTCTACTTTGAATTATTTCAAGCAACTAGAACAGCGAATATTATTCGTCCTGCACTATTATTAGACTTTTCGCACATTTTTTAAATAACAGTGGATTTTTTGAGGAATTCATATTTGCTATACGCGTTGAACGTCATCAAATTTACAATAAAATAGAATAAGATGTCAATAATTGGTATACCTTGTCAAGAGTTGGTGCTTTCACCATATATATATTGATTAATTTCGGGCGCCTAATAATGAACCAATAGGTATTCAAGGATATCGATAAATCATTTTACACGGTGAAGTGAAAATCGAGTTCAATTATTCAATTAATACCAATATTATGACTGAGTTTTATTTTGCTATTCATTTGATACTCAATGACATACCATGTATATTTGTCAAGCGACATTCACTGAGAGCACACGGTATGATGACCACGACTCAACTGAGAAATTATACATGTAGTTATCGATATATAAGAATTTACATCTCGCTATTTCCACTGATGTGTGAGAAATTCTAAAAAATTTACTTCAGAGGAAACATTTATGTATCAAGAAACAGATGAGAAAAATAATTGATTGTGGAAATTGAATAAAATGTCCCGATATTTGGTAATATACATGAACAGATTCTCCTGATCATTGAACTCACAAATGGTTTCAGAATCACTCATTTTATATGCTTGCTGAATCACGGTGACGACGTAAGACAGAATATAACGAGATATTGTTCCAATTTTTCGCTTGAAAACTTCTTGTCACTGAGAACATGGTAAATGATAGTTATAGTCTTCTCATCAATTTGATCAATAACAATTAACAAGGAAAAACCTAGTTTTATTTGTTGTACACGCGAAACCCCATTTTCACTGAATAATAAGATCAGTGTATGACCCATTAATTCGATGGTGTCCCTGACACTTCTTTCCTCACACGGACCTCTCCATAGAATATGAAGAAGCCACTCTCGCATTCTTTCTCTTCACGTTTTCAATCGAATGAAGGTCAACTATCTATCATTTGCGAATTCTCAGATATCGTAGTTATTTTCAGATTTCTAGATCCTGAGTATTCTGTTATTCATGTTGCGCTGTATATCCAATCCAGTTTTGCTCATTGATGTTTCTATTTTGTTCCATGACAATTATATTCTCTTCTCTGTTCTATGCACATTCGGTATCAAAACTTTCATTTTAAACAACTTTGTATTCTTGCTATGGGTTATATTCTTCTTCAGAGTCAGGATGTGTGATACGATGCAATGCTGTTAGCTAATACAAAGCCAATAAAATTATAGCTATGTTACGATATATATTCAAAAATCGACTATAATTTTAGAGACTGCGGCTTAATTGTGAATGAAATAATTTCTTGAGCGAGTTGTATAACGTATATAAAAACAATTTCGGTATGTTCTGATGTCAATATACTATATTCAAATATTTATTACTATAATTACTGGTTTAGATTCGGGAATCATACTATGAGAATAGATGCGGAAGTGGCTCATGTTTTAAGAGAACGCGCAAGAGACGCATCGCCGGTTCCAGAAACATTGGCTGAGATGACCGATATTTTGCCCACCCTAGCTATATCCCATGGCTATTTTCTGGGAACATTCCAAGCTACCAATCACTCGTATGGGCTGGTTTTTGGCAGCCGCACTACAATTGAATTTCTCCGTGAAACTCACGAATTGCATATAGATGGTACATTTGCGGTGAGTATGTAATGATAGAGCAGATGTTTTTTATAGCATTCTCTTGCGAATTGGTGATTATTAGCTAATATAACATGAATGTCGTAACTTTCCACCCAACATTACAACTACTATCAAACCACCCCTGTTTAAAAACAATATTCGAAAGGAGCGTTATAATATTGATGTAATATTAATCTTCGTCAATGTTCATTGTGATTGTAAATCCACTTGTTCTTAATAATTTGAATTGTCATGACTTTCTATGGGAGTTTTCCTCACAATTCTCGATCGCCATCTGTATAAGCTAGTATCGTGCTAATCTTCCCTAAATGTTTTTTTTTTTCAATGAACGAAAAGTGGAACAACACACAAAATGAAGTGGAAAAGAAATTTGAATAATTCGCTTTGCTTTTACATGGTTGAAGTCCCTTACCAGATGTTATTTTTCTTCTCAGGCTCGCCCAATCTATCCACGTAGCCAGCAACTCCTGATTTTGTACGTAAGGAAACGAAACATTGTGAGTTCAAGGATTTAATCAATAAATTAGCAAATTATGTTATTTGCTGTTTATTTGTGTAATTATGTATAATTATCCGTCATTACACAGGGTGTGCCGATTTTGTATGCATTATGTAGCTCCAAGGCAAAAAGCTTATATAAAGCATTTTGGCGCTTCATACAACAATACGTTCCGGATTTAAATAGCACTTTAAATTTCGTTACATCCGATTATGAAGAGGCAATTATTAACGCGACACGGGAGGAACTGCGGAATGTCCGCATTAGGGGATGCTAGATCTATTATATAAAGGTACGCCTTGACGTAACCTCAATTTGGCTCGCTACTTTATGGATGAAGAATCTTGATATTGTTTTTACTGATTCTGGGCTGTCTCAAGGAATTGGTGGATAAAATATAATTTACCCCGAAAAGGGCAGGCGAAAATAATTTTAGCGATGATCTGGGCGATGGCACTACTTCCACATGAAGAATTTAATGTCGCTTTTCCAGTAATTGAAGAATGTGCACAAAATTTGATTGTACAACATTCCAATGTTCTCCTCTTTTTTGCATATTATCGGGGGCAATGGCTACCCGTAGCGGCGATTTTTTCATCATCAAACAGCGCGGTGCGAACAAACAACTATGCCAAAGGTTTTAATAAGCAATTGCCTGTGCGGCTGAATGGAAGACGTGGATCGTTCTATAAATTCATCCGTAAGTAATATTGTTTGTTCCCTGTTGAATTCTCCGTACAAAAATGAACCTTAGTTTTAATAATTTATTTTTATTATTTTATTATGTTCAACATTTGGTTTGAATAATTCAAAAAGGAAATGCAGTCCCAACTATGTTTTATGACTAACACATGTGTCTTACAATGGGACTCTTATCTTTTACAATACCTTTCTCTCTTTCTTTCCTTAGTTTTTTTTTTGTTTATAGTTTAGCTAAGTATTAGAAGAGGGGTTTGGACCTCTTTGAAAAATCATTTTTCTTTGAGAAACAATTTTAGTTCGCAACGACTCTCTCAACTGTAAGGGCACACCTCAAACGCTATCCTGTCTAAAATAAATTTGGATGTAACAGACAAAAATTACGAATTGTTTCTGTTAGTTGTTCATTCATTTCATGATTAACCGATCCATAACTTCCTACATTCTCCAATCTTTCTTGGTATTTTTAACATATATGGATACATTCTCGCATAGAGAAAAGTTTATCTCGCATTGCAAGTGATAACTGGTCACTTATTTGTTTATCATTTATGTGTTTTGAGAACGTTTATCAACAACTATTTAATTATGACATTGTCATCATTATGAAGCTAACATTTATTTTTTTTCCGCAGAAAATCTGAAAAACATCATTGCGGACAATGAACGGGAGTATTTAGCTATAGAAACAGGTACCACAGACCACATGACGAGGCAGCGCCAACAACTGGTAAAGGATCGGCATTTTGAATATTGTTCAAACATGTATCATAGAGTTGGGCAAATTAATATGTGAGCCATCATTTTTTAATATTGGTAAAATTTGATACACTATAGTGATGTTTATTCAATGTTACAGATATACTTTGGTGGAGTTCCTCCAAGCTATTTTTCCACCACGACAAGTAGATGCGATGCATGTTAGAATACAGTTGTCGGATGGTGAATATATAATTTTTGATACATATATTCATAGACGATTGTTAAATTTCCGCATTGCTTCATGAGTAACTTTCTTTTGTAGAAAGAGGTGACGGAATGATAGAGGAAGAACTCCAAAACATAATGGATCCACAAGAATTGGAACCAGGTTTGTAATCCCCACATCCTATATATATTAGAGTGCATTCTGTTGTTTTGATAGCTAATTGTTAATTTGTCTTCGTTATACAGTCGATCTTGAAGCCGATAGGCCCTTGAGGCGTCCATTACGTCGATTGCATCAGCAATACATGATGTGGGTTCATGATTTTAACGCTACTCGGAACAATTACGATAATGAAGTTGGTGAACGTAATGCAGCTCACGGTCGTGGTCGTCGAGGTGGTCACGATCATTGTTGGTGACATTTACATGCCAGGGATTTAAACCCAGATTTTTTTGGTCAACCATCACAATTATTCAATGTTAGACCCCGCAAATATATTAACACGGTGTTTGAACCACCTCAACAATTGCCAGAGGATAATGTCCAAGAGCATCTACAGGAAGAAGCGGAGGACTTTCAATCGTTGGAGCTCCACAACTATATGGAGGACTTAGCTCGACCTTTATGGTTCGGCGAGGCCTCGGTAGGAGATCCAATAATTGCCCTGAGAGAGTGGATCAATGGTTGTGGTCCTGTTGCTGATGATCGACATCATGATAGAGCTGCTGTAGATAATGAGAATGTGGCCAACGTCGCTGAAGTGCGAGCTGTTGATACTCATACTAATATGAATTACAGCAGTGACGACGATAGTCCACAAGCTAATTGCTGCATATGTGCAGTTTCGGAGCCGGTATTTGTATTTTTGCCATGTGGTCACTTCGGGATTTGCAAGTCGTGTCACAGAGAATTTGTCCGAATAAACGAACCAATTTCCAGCTCATTATAGTATGTTGTGAAATGCCACAAACGTCATTTGATTTGGGCATTCAGAAAAACTAATGAAAGGTATCTCACATAACAAATAGTTGAATTGAATCCGAAACTGCAAAAAATCGAATACCTGCTTTATGTATCCGCAATGTCTTGTTGATTAATTTTTCGTTTGATCAATAGATATCGTCAAATGCGAAAACAGATATTTCTTTATTGCGCTTAAATATTATTTTGCATGGAGACAAATTAACCTTAACATCGAATTTTATTGAGCATGTGATGCTTTTTGAAACGAATTGAAGCCAGCACACAGCAAACACAGGATATTTTGTCAGTACAGGGAATCAGAAGTCAATATGAAAAATATGACTCCTCTGATAACTGTATAGTTATGAAAACACAATTGATCGTAGAATTGATCGAGATCGATTCCAAATTGTTGGGTATCACGTATACTAATAATTTAGAAGAAAAGAGGCCAATGTTGCATAAAAAGATACTGAGAGTAGCTCAAACTAAAAAATCAGCTCACCAATACATGAACAGTTCACAAGATACCCCATCTGAACTGTTTGCTTAGAGAGTTTTACCGCATTTGTTTACTCCAGTATTTTTGAAGATTGGTGAAAAAAAGGCATGGAAACCTTCGGCTGAGGAGCAGTCCAAAAATTTCATAACTTGGATTGATGTAAGTTTCTGATTGTATTTATAATTTATCATAGATCTTTCCAGATATCGATTGATAATTGATTGCTATGATATTTTAATTTTTCTGTAGGGTGTGGAACAATTGGGATTAGCAATAAAGGAGCAGGGAAATATTTGTCACATTCATTGTTGATGTGGAATCATCGGATGTATCTAATTCATGCGTCATTGTGAATGACCAACACATCAAGTTTACACCAGTTCTAAAGGCTGTTAATTTCTGTTGGAAATCAATGTAAACAAAAGTATAACGTATCGTGCGCAACTATTCGGACATTCATACAGCAGTATATTTTTGACTATAAAGATGTTCCAACTCATTCTCAATATGTCCAATCGATAACGCAATTGCTTGGTGAGATTACGATAGATGATCTTGCTGTTCTTTCTGACGACGCAAATGATAATGTTTAAGATTTGTTCTTTCATATTGTTAGCATGTTAAGTTTGCATATATATATGTCGATATGGATTGTATCTGAAGATGATACAAAATTCAGCATTCCAATACACCACGATTGAAAACTAATTTCTCAACATAAATTATGAACCATTATTACAGGGTATTGAAGTCATATAAATACTTTTCATAACAAATGAATGATATTGCCAATTATTTTTCTTTAATCGCCCAAATCGATTAATATAGTGCCTACAATAATGAATCTATTGTTACTATGAGAGACAATTGATTATTGAAATGAGTAGGAAATATGCATGAATGACAATGAGCATAAATCGTTCATTCCACTAGTAAGTGATGGACATGAAAATTATGTTGGGCGAAATGTAACAAAATAGTGGGCTTCACAAACATAACATTCAATTCCTTACTAAAAAACATTAATATTGTGCATCAGTCGAATAATAGTACCGCTTACAAATTTTCATCAATTATGAGAAAGCAATTTTCATCGTATATGGTACTGTATAGCAATACCATTTACCACTATTGTATTTCAGTATTTATCACTAATGGTATGAATGTAAAAATGACTGTAAACATAATAGTTGTGTAAACTTTGCAATGCTGTTTGATCCCAACTACTTGGAATAATGAACATAACAAGATCATCAATGTTCAGATAATTATATTTAAACTGTTGGAGGTACAAACAGTTTAATTGACCTAACTATTACGAAGTGAGGGCAACTATTTTTCATATTTCCTCTCAAGCCAATAGCATTAGTTCTTGCAAGCAATAGTTGATATTTGAGGTGCTATTCAACTATTACTGTTTATGGTTAAAGCTATCGTTTTTTTTTCTGAGTGTATGAAATTCTCTTTTCAATTCTCATCGTATTGATGAATCACCAATTAATTCTCATATTAATTGTGTTATACTATTTTTATGAAACCATGTAGTGTCGCACTATAATATTCATACGTAGATTTTTCGAAATACGATGGACATGCTACCTGACATTTAAATATTAATTCTGTCTTTGTTAGTATACAACCGTATTCATAAGTGGTGAAGATTGGAAATGATATATTACTATAGACATTACGATGAGTGATAGTTATTTGTAGAATCATCGATAACTTCTACTGATTTTATCGAGTTTCATTGAGAAATGTGCTCGTGTATAGGTGAATTGTTAAACGGATGAAACATTTGATTCATAAAATTTTTTTTCTGAATCGCTCATATTTAACGATTTTAATTTATTTGGCGATTCTCGAATTGCATATTGGAGTATGTTGATCCCGTCAATGATAGAACACACTCTTCAGTTTATGATCAAATCTATTTTTATTCTAAAATTTATTGCAGGCATGAAAGCTAATTCTTATTATCATCACATTGCGAAACTCGTTACGCGTTTAGAACACGTCCCGGTAGGAAATTGAGACTAGCAAGAACTCATCGAAACTAGTGAACGAATCAGGCCCAAGAAAGTATGCATTTGTCTTGTAATACATCTTTTATTCTCTCAATGAACGAAAAAATATGTTCAGTCCGTAGGCATGAAAGTTCCCTTATTGTAACTGAGATCCATTGAATAGTTAGGACGGTTATGAAAATTTTTATTGAATGCGACTTATTGGAGCATGTTAATGGTAATTTCCAAATTTCTTAAAGGATAAAATTTGTCAGATGAATTTTCTTATATTTGTGGACTATAGAGTCATGTGGGGCAAATGTGCGCAGTGGGTAAGAGTGCGCAATTCCATGTATTTGGAGCTCAAATGAATGGGTTTGCGCACTCTTACCCACTGCCTGGAGTGGAACTGAGAGTATGTCGAAATTATTAATTGTAATCCGGTCGTTCTGTGGTGTGATATCAAGGATGGATTCGAAAATTATTCTGCGTCTCGCGTCACTTGAATTGTATACAATAGTATAGAATAGTGAGAAATATTATAAACAGTTTTTTAATGATGGAATGCTTCATAAAATTTGAGTGCTGTTTTCTCAATCTCAATATGAACGACGCAATCAAATTTTATCTTTCCATCCTTATTGCACTGCACTCAACCGTTCGGTTCGTAAGATTCTACTGGTGAAAATATGAGACACTGCATGATTAATTTTACCACGGTCTTGTTCATTTCATACAAAACAGAATAAAAATTATACGTCCCTCATGTGTAATTTTTATGAATTTTGCGTCTTCTGATTGTGTACAATCTGATCATTTTTTTCATAAAGATTTCTCTATTCTTCGCCATGGAAGTTCGAAACAATGGATAACCGATGACTGCCATGGACTCGTATGGTCGAGATAAAGAACAATGATACAACCGGTTGATGAATTTGTTGACTATATACTGGCGAGCAAAGCACTCATGAGAACATCTATATTTAATTAATAACTGTCGTTTCTTCAGGTATTCGAAATGATAGCGAAATTTGAACTAGTGCCTCACAGACAACAGTACATTTGATCACCCCTCATTACTTGTTGCATCATTCTTGTTCTCATTCTTTTTTTATATTGAATGAGTATTTATTTCGTCAATTGATTAACGCAACAATGGTATTTTCTTGAGTTGAACAACATTTCCAGTGAGGATGGAGTTGCCAGGGTGAAACATCAAGAAAGCCCTCATGTAATGTGGAAGTGCAGACGTGTTCACACTTGTAAATATATTGAATAATACACTTATGAGTCATCGATTCACTATTTAATTTTGGACCTTTCCCTTCTCTTTCTTTGCGTCCATTTATTGTTAGCGAGATGGTGAGACCGAGGGAGAAAACTCGCTAATTGTTTCCTCATAGATCGTTCCTCGCATCTTTGATTGAAGATAACGAAAGTAGACCTTGGTTTTTGATGTTTTTCATCTCCAAACGGAACACTGGATTGACTACATGTTGAGATGGTAGCAGTTGGTAGATAGTTTGGACCGTTGTGTTTGGCGAATATTCCTCTGCCATGGTAGCATAATGCAGTTTGCGATGGTCCGGAATTACTTCGAAGTGCACATAAATGCAACCTTCCATATCATAATACTGTGTTCATGATCGTTCTAAAATCAGGTCACGTGCGCGAATGTTATGATCACCAGCGCTTGCAAACGACATTACAACTGCCCTCGATATTAGTAGCACCTCTCAGTATTTTTGAATCTCGGGTAACTGGAATTTTGTAGACTTGAAGTTTTTCTCCAACCTTTTTGGCACACAGTTGTGGTATTTTTCCAACTGCTGTAAGTCTTCATTTTGTAGCATGAAAATAACGATTTTATGAGCATTATCACTAGAGGCTCATCCATTCAAATATCGAACTCTGCTACGCCATTGTGGTGGGAGGCACGTCGTGTTCGGAAAGCAATGACCATTTCATGAGATCACATCGAAAATTAAACTAGTTGTATAGTGGCACATCCTTCCCATCGCATCAGTTAGGCCATATGTAACCGTGTCAGTGAGAAAGCATATTCATGATGTGAGATGAGAAATTAAAACGCGACATTCTCATGAGCACTTGATTCTTTTTTCCCGATATTCGATACATGTGTCGCAACATATTTATCATCTAGTTTCAGTCATTGGTCTCTATCTCAATAACAGAAAACTTTATGACTGGTGTTTTGTTACAACACAGAAAATTCATTCAATAAATCATCTTTCTTTTATTTTCGTTAGTAGTATTCCATATACATACATACTTGTGTTTATTGATTTCCATTGTTTCAAAAACATGAATTCGTGACAAACGAATCAATTTTGAATAGTTGTAGCCATCGAAGCCCATATGTTAGTTCTATCAACTTCTTAATGTCGTTCATTGACGATTTGTCCAGCCATTTTGCCACGAAATGAACGTGAGAAAAAACCGTCACAGAATTGTACATAACAGGCAGACATCATTATTGCAAAAAAAAAAACTTGATTTGGGCCGAGTGACTAATCATATTAGTGTCGGATGAGGGATAAAATTGTAGGTAAATTCACCACGCAGGTAGCTGATATTTTCAACTATATAGGAAGTGTTCGATTCTATAATGATTAATGACTTATTTTCAACTAATTTCAGAATATTTTTACAAAATTTCAAGATAGTACTCAGTTCCGAAATTGCTCCCGCGCGTTTGAAATAATTGACAATAATGAATTTTGTTATAGATCACACAACTACTTGAAATTCCGTGCCCACAAGCTCACATATTGAGTTTCGTTAATGTATAACAATGGTCAGTAACGTGTTGTTCATTCACAGTCATTTCAATTCATTATCACCTCAAAACAATCATGCGTGAAAAATTCTTGAAGACAATAATAGCTTTAGAATATGTGATAAAGAAAGCTGAAAGTTTCATCACACATATTCTATTGTTTATTTCTACTCTTCTAATAGCGTCTTCAGGGTGAAATCATCGAGGTAGACTTGCGCTCGCGCCTGGCAGTGGAAAGGATCTCAAAAAGTGACCTATTGAAAGGAACTAAATATACGTATTCAATAGTTCTATATGCTGAATAATGTTATTCATGGTTGAGAGAAATGTACGATCGTATCAACAACATTTTATGAAAAATTATTTTTCATTTTTATCCTCTCACAACACCTTCAATAAATTTCCAAATAAAACACAATTTTAAAACTATACCCAAAAACTTTGTTTACAACTGAAATCTGTAGTTTTAAAGAAATTAAAATCACTTCAGTTTGTGAACGTGCACGGTCTGCATGATTATGAATATGAAAAAAAATTATTTTCACTTTGCCACAGATTTTCTCTAATTGATGATAATACAGAATTTTTGAACTCTATCCACGCGATATGTTCAATGGAAAAATTGATAAAAACTTGGTCTGTTTGATACGAAGAGTCGACATTCGTACGATCCTCATGAACACGATAATGCAGTTATCTTTCTTTACTATGGTTGGTATTACACGTTGCACATAGAATATTTGAAATGGCCGATTGGTGCGCTGCCTTGTCGAACAAACCCACTTTCACTTCCCACTTTGTCGAAAATAATAACCCTACAATGTTTCTAACCTCACATTACTGTCAGATGATGCAATAATGTTTTACATATCCTCACAAATTTTTATGAGTAGCCACGGACATAAGTTATATCAGTCGTTGAGTTTCCCACTGACGAGTGGTAGCTATTTGTGTTAATTTCTACGAAGGCCAATGTCCCATTAGAAGTTGCGTTCAAACTGAAATAAAACTTCATTCATTTTCTTTTTTTCTTAATTCACATTTCTCTTTCATCCTCGTCGTCAAGTGGTTGATAGTGACCGGCTGCTTCTATTCGATACAATCATTGATCTTTCGGACAGTTGTATTTGTCATTGTCATTTATTATAATTTTTTTTTCGATTTTCATTCCGTCATTTTTTTTCGTTACTGTGAATTATTTTCTTTGATATTCATAAATAATTTATTATGGCCAATAAAAAGAGTGAACCAATGGTCCCTAATGGGATTAAATTTCTCATTGGCGGTACTTCTGGGTAAGTGATTTGTATTCATTTGAATTTTTTTGAATTTAACCCGCGACTTGATGAATTTTGTCTCGTAATCTGGGAAATATTCGCAATTGACAAGCATCTCTGTGTATGTTCATAGGTGGAATATAATGTATTACAAACTAATGAAAAATTTGGATGAGAGCCAGAAAATAATAATAGATTTTTTTTTTCTATGAGCCAGTCTGAAAATAGAGAACGAATGCAAAATTGATTTGTTTAAAGAAAGTGTCAGGATGTATTTATGTATCTATTTGTTCATTTATTCATACAGAATGGCTGCGACGTGTTTTGTTCAACCTTTGGACCTGATTAAAAATCGTATGCAATTGAGTGGTACAAAAACGTCAACAATGAGCGTGATATCGTCAATTATGAAAAATGAGGGCGTCATGGCAATGTATGCAGGATTGTCTGCTGGTTTGATGAGACAAGCGACATACACAACCACAAGATTGGGAGTCTATACATGGTTGTTTGAATTGGCATCGTGAGTTGATAATATGATGTGGAATGAATTATTCCATTCATTGCTTCTTTGTTACTTTTTTTCAGTTACTGATATAAAATATAAAGAAAATATGGTGGTGGGAACGTCGATTATTAGGAGAGTCTAATGTTGGTGTTGATCGTTCAAATTTTTATACCATTTGTTATAATCTCTAGATACGTTCAAAAAAAAAAAAAAAAAAAAAAAAAAAAAAAAAAAAAAAAAAAATTTTAGAGAACCAATTTTTTCGGCCGGGAAATTCGCATAAATATAAAAAATTTGAGATTTTGGTATCGGTGTCTTTTTTTTATCTAACGATATATTTTCTGTTCTGCAATTATGCCTAATATTGCGTCGTTTTTGTGATATCTATTCGTGGAATCGGCAATCATGTTCTGTATACGCGCATCAATTTGGTTCAAGTTTAGTCGAACTGTGCTTCAGATGAATTACAGATGAACATGGATGATCGTTCTTGAACTTAACGAGTCCACAAATTAAATTGGATTTATTCCATTGACAAATTATATGTAGAAACATGGCCAATTACACATTAGCGTCGATTCTATAAATATCTACACTGGGCGTATGTTTGAAAACTTGTATTGAACCACGCGATCCATTTATTTTTTCATTGAGTGAAATCGTAAGATAATTGTGTCTGATTCCAATTGTGCATATTTTTCTAAGACTCCGATTTGATATTCGGGCAACTATCATTACAAAAAGTACGACAGGATTTTCAGTTAATCTCCGAAATGGTCCCTTCACATTAATACAATAAAAATACTTATCATACAGGAAAGAAAAACAGCCTAATTTTGCTGCCAAAGCCGGATTGGGAATGGTGGCGGGATGTGTAGGAGCTTTTGTTGGTACTCCTGCTGAAGTTGCACTCATAAGGATGACAGCTGACGGACGATTACCCATAGGTATATCTTATTCAGTTAAATCGTGAATTTTTCTTCAACTTTCTTCGTACAAAACTGAAGTACATTTTAGAACAGATCAAAATATGATTTGAATTCGTGTTAGTACGTATCATTTCTCTATCAAATCAATTTCTCTGAGTTCTATCGATTGATAAGCTATGATAATTCGACTTCTGATACAGTCTTCAGTATACTTCCCTATCTGAAAATGAATAAATACCACTGTTGGTATAGTTATATTTATACGAAATTAGAACTTAGACGACGATGTGATACGAGCTGTATCTTCCTCTCCCTATCAAACTTATCGTTTTTTCATGATAAATTCAAACTATTTTATTCAGGTGAACGGCGTATGTATAAGAACGTCTTTGATGCTCTATTCCGGATTATTAAAGAAGAAGGATTGTTGACATTGTGGCGAGGAGCTATACCGACAATGGGTAGAGCAATGGTGGTAAATGCAGCTCAATTAGCATCATATTCACAAGCGAAACAAGCATTACTCGATACTGGTTATTTCCAAGAAAATATTATGCTGCACTTCACAAGTTCAATGATATCAGGATTAGTGACGACCGCAGCTTCGATGCCGGTTGACATTGCGAAGACACGGTAAAATTAATGATATATTGTATATCGGTGTATTTTTTTTCATAATCATTTGGTGTAGGAAAATGTCTGTGTCATTTTTCATTCGCATGTTTCTATTTTCAGAATCCAGAATATGAAAATGATTGATGGAAAACCAGAATATAAAGGCGCTATAGATGTTCTCGGCAGGGTTTTACGCAATGAAGGAATTTTTGCATTGTGGAAAGGATTTATTCCTTATTATGCACGACTTGGGCCACACACAGTGCTAACATTCATTTTCCTTGAACAAATGACATCGTCGTACAAAAAATATTATTCATAAATGATTCCGTTTTATATGAAAATAACGTAATTAGTAGGAGCAATGGGCGAGAGTAGGTGGGAAAGAGCGAAAGAGAGAGAGAACGATGAATGTGCCAGGAAAATTCCCGATAGCCCTGGCAACTTCCAAATATTCAAATACCTCTGCGCTTCATGCCAAACTCGTATTTTGGTCTAGATATGTTGAAATATTTCAGTTCACATGACGCTCCTTAAGCCTGGGTTCGCATCAAGATTTTCTCGATAAAATTCATTTTCATAACGTACTTTACATAGAAAAAATCTTATATGCCTGTTTGATGACACAATGGCTGAAATATTATCGGAAAAGTTTGACGAAAACAACACGTGTATTAATTATATTTCACGCTCTAAGATAAACAAAAGAAGAAGCGTTTTTTCCAAAAATTTATAAAAGACACAATTATTCTTCTTTATGTTAAATCATTGAGGTAATGGTGATTTTTGGTACTCCATTTTCATTTTGCATTGAGACATGTTTGCAAATCAAACGATGAAATCAGAACGAGACTTTTCCAATCTGAAAACTATTATATTCCTGATTCTCAAGTAACATTCTAGCTTAAACCGTTCAGTTATTTAGAACAATTAGTTTGAATCATGTTTCAACAAAACAAGTGGCGGGTATTCTGAGCTGTTGAAAGTGTCTCTGAGGCTTCGAAAAACATGTAACGCCTGTATAGGAAATTGTCAACGTCGTCGTTGTCATCAATTTGTAGGAATATTCCTTCGCTTTCTGAAGTTTGCCTTTTTGTTCTTCCGATTCATTCACCGATAGAATATAATAGAATTTAAATTTTGAGTTTTTCACAATGGTAAAAATGCATGGGCATTTGATGAATTAATTTTTTATTTTGTTTCTATTCTATCAGTTGAATCATCTTCTTCCTTTATTTCCACCAAATCGTATGAGATCCATGAACAAAACTACACTATGACTATGAAAGTATATTTATTTTATTAATAGAACTAATTCAAGGCATTGAGCATTTAGTAGCAGATTAAACTACACCTTCACTAACGTGTGCAAATTGAAGTAGAAAGCTGAACAATGAGTTATAATATTTCGGCATTATATCTTAGCGAATTCGTATGAAACTCTTTTATTTAATAACTGAAGAATTATTCAGATGCTGTTCACTATTTATCATCCCTAGAGCGATTTTTATTGCTCATGATGTGGAATCGGGCAATGTTCCAAATGAGGGAACTTTGCATTCAAATATATACAATAAACATTCTCAAGACTTAGTTAGTTCGTCTGGCACGACTATCATCATTTATATTTTTTTGTTGATACATTCGAATGACATGTAAAATACATACATAGATGGAATAATTCTTAGCGTAATGAGAATTTCTACTTTATGAGTATCCATGATTCATTTTACTGAAAAAAAAACATGTGTGCGAAGTAATGCACTTTTCCTGTATAGCAAAGTTTTTGTAATAACTTGATTCATATGTGTATGTTAAAGTTCATAAAGATGTGTATTGCGAAAAGTAATAATAAAGAAGCGGTAATATCAGGCTCGAAGTATTCATGGTTGATTGATTTTCAAGTGGAGATTATATTTTGATATTTCATATTTCTACCAATTTCTGGAGACTTCTAACAATTGAAAGAATGACAACATTTCTCGGTTTGAATATGAAAGTTTAAATGACTGGACGAATTTTTTTTTATCTTGACAGATTTACACCGATGGAACGTTTACTCGAAAAGACGAAATAAAATTCATCCCAACTGAAATGTTAACTCGTTTAAAATATAGAATGTTGTAACTATATCTTTAATGGTTGGTTTATCAATAACCAAATCTTCAATATAACACATAGTGAAGTGGATGAATCCGTTATGAAATGCCTGAGACTATTTGATGAACAGGAATCGAAAACAACAAATTCATCGAACGATCGAAACGTGGATTGAAATATTAATTGAAGGGTTCAGTTTGATTTCTGTCATTGCCGTTGTCATCATTTCATACAATGAATAGGTTCAACATATAATTGATGTATGTTTGCAAGTAAAATATGTAATGACATTGTGAAAATAATTCAGCATTTGTTCTGAGAAAGTCCAACCACTCTCATTTTTTTTTGTTAGAACTATCAAATTTTTACGAGGTGAAAATCATTTTTTGTCGTGCATATCAAGAACTTATAACTTGAGCAGACAACTATATTTCATGAATCATTTCCACGCGTCTTGAAGCATTCACTGTCTCCGAAAATATTTTTAAAAAACGACGCTATGAAGTGTAAACAAAATGGGGATGGGACGTGAAAAGGAAACTTATGATGGCATAAAATATTATCTTACACAAATGTTTCAGGGCTGTGCTATTTGTACACGGGATTTGTGTCTGAATGTGCAGATAAGAGTCTGCCCTTACTGTATTGGGTATAATATCTAAAGATTATTGCACAATAAATACATAAACAAGCTGATGAATATACCTGGCGTGCAAACATGTTTGCGATGGGATTATACCTTCTTGCATGTTATAACAGACTACAAGCTGATAAATTTTCTGTCCATAGATTTGACGATCAGGGTTCAATAGGAAGACATGAGTCACCACATTCTCCTCGCCATTGACATAGTATTATATACTCTCCAAATTATTTTTACGAACAAATAAAAAAGAATTTTCTGAAGATTGTATCTCAATTTTAGTGAAGTCCTTACAGTTTTTCTATTAACATTCTGAGAGCCTCAAACATCATTAATTAATACTAAAAATTGAAAATGCGTTCGTGATATTCCGTCAAAATTTCGATACGTTGATGCACACGTGACAACACTCATCGCCGCTTCAATGCATAAATCATTCATAGATTCTACAGATGAACATTTCAATGTCGCCATTTATCTACTGGATATCAAATGAAATTCCACTGCAGCCGTCGCGAGTTGGAGAAATCAAATCAAGTTGAATGTGATATTTATAGACGATATTTAGATCGAATGACTATTCAATGTATTAACCCTGGTTAAAAATATCGATTGAAAAGTATTGGGAAGCAGTCGCCCCATGTAAACTGTATATTTATATATACATGAAAAAGAATTGAAATCATTGATTTCATCGTTTTCAATCCTTTTCAATCAATATTTTTAATCAGGGAATTAAAAGATTATTGAAGAAAAAATAATTCTACCTTCGATGTGACAAAGGAATTCTTAATGCATGTTCATTTGTCGTAAAGCCATTGAACCGATTCCTATCCAAATTTCATACGATCTTGTACATTCAGATATCCAACGCACTCAGCGACTCAGATTATCGCTTATCTATTTTAGTGTATATTATTTATTCATGATACGATTGATCCCGATATAAACATCCTGTTCCGATTAGCCTCGCTGATTCAGTTAAAATGATTATGAAATGATTCCAGGCACGATGAATCCTAACGCTAATATGGCAACTGCACACATAAAACTGACGAAGAATGTGACAGATATTTCACAATTGATGGAATGACAGCGATGAAACTTCAACGACTCGCCTTAAACATTATTGCAGTAGCATCAAATTGAGATGGAAGAATAGGCGATGCCTCCATAGCGGGCCGTTCTAGAGAATCGCATAATCAACAATGAATAACAGCACGCGAAATTGCACTCAACGTGACGACGGAACACGAAATTACCGATAACCGCAAGAATTATCACACGTGGAAATTGTCGGGTGAATTCATTTATATCAGTTTACTCACTCGCTATATGAAACATTATTGAATAACGACATCAATTGACTGAAATTTCAGAATATTTGTTTAAAATATATGAAACGATTCATCCGTAAATAGGCGATCGCGGTAGTGATCACATTATAAACTTAAATGAATTATTAAATCGGGAATTTTTTATTTGAAGTAAACATTGTTTATACCTTTCCATGAAAATATCAGTTTCAATTTCATTTTTGAATATAAGAAAGATGGTTCAGTTCTCGAACAAATTAATCGTGACTGAAGACATTATCATACACGAGTCGGGAGTGAACTCCGAAATAATATAAACCGTATAACTCTTAATACTTCTTTGTGGGAACAATTGCTATGCAAAATTATCAAAATCTAATGAGTCACGCATTCAATGCATTTCACCTCTCCAATATTCTTAACTCCGACATCTACACGTTATCAAATGAATCTATTCTATATCGAAATGTCCAAGCCCTCCACGCTAATACAATTCAAGATATCAAGGAATAAAATATTCCATTATTCTGTACGTACTTTATACCAATCAATAGTCAATCATGAAAATGTAGCGTTACGAAAATATTTGGTACTCATCAACTATGATCGGCGCAAATTTCGTCTTTTGTTTCTGAATTAATTGCTTATAGGACAAATTAATCAGTTTTGAATATGACTTACCCTTTTCAGCAATTGTATTTTGAGGGTAACTGCATAACTGTCGATGGAAGAAAATTCTGTACGTCCTACGCTTCCCCGAATTCACTCCAAAATAAAAAATTTGTGTCGAATTCAATAATTCAGATTTAGACGACAGCTTCAATGATTGACAACGTTCCCAGTCCCAGACATGAATGCGCCCCATCTGCCGTTTCACTGTTCCTCAGACTCTGGGGCTGTGTAGCCAGATCGTGGGTAAATTGTACCCCCACTTTGTTACCGTTTTCAATGCTTTTCGATGCTCTCTTACGGCAGAGAGTCACAAAGTGGGGGGCCTCACTGCCTCAGAGACGCCTTATCTTCCCTCTCCATCCATCAAAAATGAGTGAATCTGATTGGCTGATTATTTAGTATGGAATTCAATTTGATTGTGCTTGCAAAAATCAAATTTCAACCATTCCCATCTTTTTTTATCGATATTAATGATCATTTAGGAAAAGTCCAACACTCTCGCACATTATCAGAAAAGGAAATAACATTTATATACAGAAAAATTCGTTATTCATTGTTACCTAGTTCAATACGAATATTGGACTCTCATACAGTGAAGAATGAAAAACAACTGATTAATTTATCGAAGCATGAAAATGAGTACAGGTGCGAATGCAATGGGAATTGAATGGAAGCTCATGGCATCGTCGGATCAAATTACCTCCTGTCATAAATTCCATTATCGTCTGTTTGTGCATTTTTTTTTTCTCACATGATCCAAACATCCATTCATATATATATACATTTACGTGATAATTTCGATCCATACTATGAATCACATTTATTTCAGTATACTGCAAACCTATTATTCATATGTGCTACTTGCTATATGTGTGTTCAAAAAGTTACAACATGAGTTCTCTTTATTACACAGAAAATCTTTACGCGTGCGATTTCACGCATTGTTGATAATATTTTAAACTCAAAAAATGGACATCTTTAATTTCCAAAAGATGAAGAACTCGGGATATCCCGAAATAATATTAGTCGTGGAATCATATTCATAATAAGATGACCAAAGTATTTAGTTAGGACACATGTAATAAAAAAAAAAGTTCGTCAACTGTTATCGAATTTATTATTTCACGTTTGTTGCTCATTTCAAATATTGTAATTGCTTTCTCTGTATTCTGTTTATTATATTGAATACGATTGATAGAATTGATTCATGTTCTGAAGCAGATTGAGTTCCATGCCCATATTCACCTAGTCGCATAGAATAATCAAGTACGTTATGCGGATAAAAAAAAACAAACGAGAACTTTTACGATTCAATGATTTAGGACTCAAAAAATCATCAGAGTTTGAGTATAAAGTACTAATTAATGAGTTGTGTAAATGAAACAATGAACGTATAAGACTAGGATAGTTTGTGAACTACATAATTGATAAGTTTTAATTCTATAAATTGATAGTGGCCATTAACGAAATGAGGATAAAATCTAATGATACCGTGAATAAAGTGAGCTGCGCGGAACTTTGATTATCTGATACCAACGTTTTCGAACTGGGCTATTTATGCACTAAATAACTTTGTGATGATGTAACTATGAGTTTGCCTCTACACTAGATATATACACTTGAAAATTCTTCGACAATAAATACATAAACAAGCTGCCGAGTATATACCTGGCGTGCATATATGTTTGCGATGGAATTATACCTTTATGCACGTTAGGACAGACTTCAAAGCTGATAGATTTTCTGTTCATGAATTTGAGGATCCAGGTTTAATAGAAATATATGCGTCAGTAAATTTTCCTCCATTCATAAAATCTTTTAAATGCGTCGCTACATTTGTAAATGTCTCCCAAATGAACTTTCACAGATATTGTGTCATAGAATTCAACAACGGTAGAGAATACAATTTGGCAAAGTTTCTTTTCATTGTGTCGATTCAAGTCGACGAACTGAATGATCATGAAACGCTGTCACGAGCTAATATGGCAAACTCAACTTGACTTTTTTGCGAACTCACCAAATTATTATTGCAAAAACATAAAAAGGAATTTTCGGAGAATTGTGTCTCAATTCCAGTGAAATCTTTAGAGTTTTTGTTATAAGATTTCAGAAGTCCCAGATCGCATCAATCAATACTAAGACGTACAAATATGTTCGTGATATTCAGTAATAACTTCGATACATTTATGCCCACTTGCCTTCAATCGTCACTCCAATTTTATTTATAGATAATGCTTGTACAGACTGAAATTCCAATGAGTCAATTTACGTATTCGATATCAAATCGAATTTCATTGCAGTCATCGTGCGTTGGAAAAATCAAACCAAGTTCATTGTGATACTAAGAATATTTCAATCAAATAGTTATCCAATGTGTCAATACATTGTGGAAAAAAAAATGATTAACTGTCGATTTGAACATTTTTTTGTATAATTTTACTACTTATGAGGGATATATCCTTCATCTCCTTCCAAAATCCATATCTGATGTTATTGAGTATCAATATTTATAAACAGTACAATACAGAAAGTTGTGAATACGAAATGATTTCCATCACAATATAAATAAAACACAGTTTCATTCCTGTCGAAAATCTCCTTGAACTCCAACTTGCTATTCAGCAACAAATTTTCTTGTATCTTCGTTTTACACAAATTTTTTATCTAATTCAGTCAGTAGTAATAGCAATGTTCAAAGAACGTTCAAGTAACGTTGAAATTGTTAATAATGATTCGTCAGGATGATTCATTAACGGCGTCTATACCCATCAGAAATGGTGATTTCTCTTCATGAAGAAAAAAAAGTGAATCGTCCCTTTCAAATCTAAAATTTGGACGAGATATTTTCCGACGGTTTCCAATTTTTTTTCTATACATACGATTGAAGACAATCATCGAAACAAGATACTCATAAATGAAATCATCAACCTGGTTCCTCATTCGAGCTTTTTGTTCATGTTTTATTAAATTCTTATCAAAGTTCCCTGGTAATATACTCAGTAGAAAAACGTTGGGAGAAGTGTTTCTTTTGAGGCCATTTGTTGTATCAAACAATAAACCATGCTGTTTCAAATTGGTATGATGTCATCAATTACAAAATAGAATTGGAAATAAAAACAACAACAGTCATTAGATGAGCACCATGGACTAAAGTGAAGATTATAGAATCAGCGCATGAAGTTGAGTAGACTGTACTGTTCAGTTCTCAACTCAATATGTTTTCATCAAACGCAAGCGATGGAGAACTACTATAAAACGATTGTGTGCAAATGTGTATCTAACTATCATGCCGATCCTCCCTCTCTCCCGTTCCCAAGGAATATGTATGAATATTTGGAATAGAAAATGTTCAAAATTACCAAATATCGTATATTTAATGAACAGTTTCATTTCATACTATTCATGACGTGTAATGTAATAATTGATGATTGCAAAAGAACAGTTTCATTTGATCGAATTATTAATAAATAATATATGGGAATGAAAATCAAATGATATTGTCTTGATTCAGCCATGACATTCTCTAAGTTGTAACCTTTCTGACTAAGATTCCATTGTTCAGGAGAACATTAGAGTAATGAGCATCTTACCAACGAGCATCCATTAGAAATGTTCAGTAATGATAATGAAGTATGAACAATAATGGGCTATAATTACTCAGAAATATCGGTTGGCACCGATGTGACTTAAGAGGATATGCGGAAAGCAAACAATTGGCTGTTGAGAAAATATAGAGTATACATTATGCTTGAATCTATTTGGTTGTATTAGATACACATTCAGTGATTGAAATTTATATTTAATAAAGTGTCGCACGCAAGAACACCAACAAAACCATGCAGAAGCTATTTATGTTTGAACCATGTCTCATATGGAGACATTCCTCACCTTCATTACAATGAAGGTGAGGAATGAATTGAGATAAAGAAAGCAAAAAAAAAAATTACGGAATGAAAGTTTCCATTAATTGTCGTACTTATATTCATATTTCATTCATCCCATTAATATTTACCAGACAAAAATTTTTGCCAAACCAAAGATAAACGACTTAATGATTAGAAGCTCGATTTTTCAATCTCAAATCGGTGAAAGAGGGGGAGTCATTACGGAGTTCAAAGTCCAGGTAAACCAAGTATGGATAACCTGAATGTATGTGGAACCTCGATTCTCCAATGCGTCTAAAACTTAAATACAATTTATTCTGCTACATATTTGAAGGAAGTATGTAGTCGCAGTACTATGCGTCTTATATTCTCTAATTGGTGAATGAGTTATTTAAAAAAGAATTTCTGTCTCCAAGTATCGAACTTGGAAACAGAAGATTGAAAAAAATATGGAGGGGAATAGTATCGGAGCGGCCAGCACTTCAAGATTATATAGAGTCAAATCACATTTCACGAAGAAAATTTGGGATATATGAAGTGAATAGTCGAATATTTAAACTATGTCATTGTGAAATTTCAAGTCTGGAGCTTCAATATATGGAGTCAAAGACGATTAGATTCTCTTTGGATGAAGCTCTGCGTGAACTCAATAAACTTACGATAGAGCCGATCATGCCATTGACAATTTGTTGAAAAACCTACGCGATAATTTCTGAAATATCACGCGTCGATGAATGCCAAAATCCTAAGCCTTTTCACAATTTTTTTAAAAAATTGTAGTTGTGGCATTGAAAATTGTAAGAAAATTCATCGCGGATGAGCGTCTGACAGAAACGTCGGACTTTCTGGATAGAAATAGGGGGATCATACAAGATTTAGCGCTAGAGTTTGCGCATAACAATACGTACGAACCATTGCAATACGTTACTGAGCATGGGCGACAAAGGAGCCCAACGTTGCCGTGATTATCTTTGATTCGGAAATTTTTAATTGTCAACATTTTCAATCATTCAAAAATGAACAAAAAAAAAGACATCATTATGACTTTGTTGAAAGCTTCACCTGATCAAAATTTTAATCATTATTATTGAGTAGGAAGAAAATTATTGTATTAGATAGCTAACAGGGAAAAAAAAAAGTTATAGACACACCGCCCAATGTATAATCATAAGGAAATGTTTCCCACTCTATAATCCATCCCCTCTCTATACTTCCAAACAATTTCAAAATCTCATACCTGAGTTTCTTCTACGACGGACGACCCCCAGTCAGTGTAGCCAGATCGTGGGTAAATCGCACCCCCACTTTGTCACCGTTTTCAATGCTTTTCAACCGTCTCCTACGGCCGAGAGTCATAAAGTGGGGGTACGATTTACCCACGATCTGGCTACACTGCACTGCCCCCAGTAGCCGAGTTTGTTCAGGCCTGCTGTACAGTTTAAGAGGTGCGTTGTGCACTGCACTGCCCCCAGTAGCCGAGTTTGTTCAGGCCTGCTGTACAGTTTAAGAGGTGCGTTGTGTTTCGATTGATAAATAGTTTGTGTTAGAGTCTCGAACATAAATTTTGACAAATCCCAGGAATCAAAATGAATCTTGGATTGGTAATTTTCATCGCTTATTGCGTCTTTGATAGTATCATTGCTCAACCTGTAGATGACCAAAAGCCCAAAATTCTCGGAACAAATCCAGAAGGCGTGCAGACATACGAAGAGCTTGGTAAGAAAATATTACATTATAATTGTCGATACTATAATTTATTTCATTCTATTACCACGCGGTGGAAAAAGAAAAACGGCGATTCTTCTTCTAGGAGCGTAGGTACAACTTCTCTGATATCATAAGACATTTCATTTTATGATTACGCGCGAGTCTCATAGATATGCGGGTGTAGGGAAAATTGTCACAATGTATAAGAACTCCTCCTAATTTTATGTAGAATTCATTCCTATGGCAGCATAGAATTTTTTTTCTGTTAATATACGAATCATTCTTGTGTTGTCACAGAGGTAAAATTGTTATGGATAAAATATTATATATAGACATGAGATACCTCGTGCGATCAAAACTTTTTCCAATAAAATCCAACTGATTGCGTATGTTAAACACGAAATATTCATTGAATACGTTATTCATATATACTAATTGCGTTCAGTAGGTTGATATTGAATTCAGTTTACTACATTCATTCAACTACCACAAACGAACGTTCATTCTGAATGATTAATTATTCGACTGACTAAAGCATATCAATACATGCCGAGAATATTTTCCTTTCAATTTTATTTGCATAGGCATAATTATATTGGGAATTATTCTTTTATTAACATCTAACTATTTCAATACGAATATGAAAATTATCTATGTGCCAACTTAATGAAATATCATATGTGAACAGAGAAAAGATCACTATGGATCAGATGAGAAATAACCATTTCGTTTTTCTCTCTACAGAATAAAAAGTTTGGGATGTCTTGATTTTTATAATAGAATTACGCCAATTCTGATCATGTTGAATCAGCTTTTGATTCATGGCAACAAGAAGTTGTGCAATAATGGATGCCACATTAGTTGTCAACAAATTTTTTTAGCTGTTGAAAAAACCGCTCAATCATGACGGGGGGGGGGGGGGGGGGGGGGGGGTGGGGCTCCACGAAGGTGGGGGGGGGGGGGGGGGTGGGGGGGGGAATTTAGAGTATCCCCATTATTAATAACCATCTTTTTACAATTCGGTATCGATAGAATTCCGATACTACAATCGGTGAGTCATATCCGTTTGGGCGATAGCATTTATGTGAATCGTTGAAAAAGAGAACAAAATTTGGGGACAATGAAATAATTTTGAAAATAGCAACCTATTTTTCCTGATATTGATTATGTTTAATTTTTTTTTAATGAAATTTTCTTCCATATTTGTTGACGTGCCCAGTTAAGAGATCGAAACCATTTTACAATAAGACAATTCATTTAAATGAAATAAAGCATCAAGTATTTTTCTCCAATTATTATTATTGTTATCTTTATAATATTTTTTGTTCTTGAGAAATTGCTTGAGTATTACCCCCAACCGGATCTTTGTGGAATCAATAAAAAATGTATCCGATATAAAATCTCTTTTCTTTGAGCATGAGCCTACTATATGAAGGGAATTGGAATCCCATGGGTTGTGTTAATGACAGGAGTAGAATGTGACAACATACGGGGTGTTTTGCTCTATCTGAAATGGAAGTTACTTCATAAAAGTATCGGGAAGAGTAACAATCAATTGCCAATACAAAATATCTTGCTGACACACTCCTACATTCATAGATCTGATTCTACTTGCGTTAAAAATATATTTTCTTTTTTCATTTCAGGAAGCAATGTTCGTGCATCTAGCAAAAGTTTAACCGATTATGGTCATAGAAAACAACCCTCCATTGTACGAAGAAAAAGACAAACACTAGCTATGGGACAATATCCTAGCAGCTACCAAGTGCCTCTGAATGGATATGGTGCGCAACCATACGGATATAATCAGCCTCAGTACGGATATGGTGCGCAACCATACGGATATCATCAGCCTCAGTACGGATATGGTGCGCAACCATACGGATATAATCAGCCTCAGTACGGATATGGTGCGCAACCATACGGATATGCTGGGCCTCAACATCAATATTTTGTCTATCCTCAACAACAGTATAATCGCAATTATGGACCGGTTTCCCGCTCGAATCCAACAAAAAGCCCGTTCAGCCCAGACTTTTACAAGAAAGGATCTGTTGCGTCATTAGATGGTGATGACGGGCCTAGACATGAAGAAGAGACACACCCAAACTTCCACAGATATTACCATGACACGGGACTGGTGCATACAAAATACCCTAATGGAGAGGGAACTAGCCGTGAAGTTAAGTCTGGATACAAATGGTCATGGTAGTAATAACTCACACCAAAAAAAATGAAATTGGGACAAAAATAATGACGTTATAACATGTAGCAATGACTTTGAAATGTAATTAAAATCATCACATAATATTCTATTTTTATTCTATCACATAAAATAGTAGGATGTCTCATTTTATCCTATCATCAATGTACATTTGAGTGTTTTGTTGCTTCCTACTTTCCCGGCCCATTTTTTTGTAGATAAAGGAATCGTATTCGGGAATATTATGATTAATTCACTTCTTCCTAGATGTAATGAAAGATAGCAATGCAAGCTTCAATTGAATGGTTCAACAAACATAGTTCTGTGTAAAGTTTTATGATGACAGTATGAGATGTTCCCTCCAAAGTTCATACCTTCACCAATCCATAACTAGAAATATCTTCATATTATTGAATTCAGTTCATGCAAACTTGGGTGAAAATATTCTGTTCTGCATGGGAATCAATATAATTTCTCGTTGATAAACATCCTGGGTTGAAAATATACATATTACTTGCAATCTTATTCTCAATACTTACGCCACCACTCCGTAGTTAGTTACAACAATCAAATTTCCGAGCACTCCAAGTAATATATTAATTGGAAAGTCCATATTGTTATTCAAAGAGTCAATCGATTCAGGAATGATTGCTATAGACATTGAAAATCTGCAATGCGTTTTTCTCCTTATATTAATAATAATGACCGTCTCATCATTAAACCTATGAACGAATTGGAATCCGAATAGGCGATGCATTTGTTTGAATTCCGTGAAATAGATTCTGTTTATCTTAAAAAATTTGCTATGCTATCAAATTTGGGAAGTAAACAATTTAATTAAATGTTGAAATCACTTGTAGGAGACAAACATACATGATATATTTAAAGAGAAAAAGAATACAAAAGCGTTTTCAAGTTTTCGACTTATCAGTCAATTAGAAATTACTATGATTGTGGCGTGCCATTAGTAATCTTATATCTTTCGATAATGTCAAATGTTTTTCGATATTTCATGCTCGAATAAAACATCAATTGTTGATACAAACACTCAATTATAGTATACTTTCCATGGAAATCATGGAAATAAAAATTTTGAAACAAACGCAACCATTGGACGCGGTATGCAATAAACAATATACATTTCCATAAAGAAGAACGTTAAAACTACCGTAAATATGATGTCGAATCTTCTTTACACAGGCAAGAGGTAATATATCTCATTCTTCAATATCCAACTAATATGAAAGACAATTCAAATCAAAAAGTTGAAATTTGAAATGACTTTCAGTCTTTTCAGAATTCATCAAACTAGCATAGACGAAGAACGATGGTAGGATGGAAAAATTTACAAAGTTATCTGCTTTCAGATTTATTCACATCGCAGTTAATTGGAATGATGAATTATTCATTATTCTTATCATATTTTTAATATATCACCTACGATGTTCGTTCTGATATTGAGTCTATGCTTCTTCCACTATTCCGCACATAGTAGGACTACCCCACTTGTTGCAAGACCATTTTGGTGAATTGCATTTAATTAGTTCATCTGGGTCATCGCTGTTGACACGGCATTCCCATTGCACGGGTAAACAGTTGGTCCCCCATTTTCCTTTGTACATTTGTGGCCTATTTGTATTAACAAATTGAACATCGACTAAGGAGCAGACTATATAGAAAAGAAGAAAAGAAATATACTAATAATTATGAACAAAACTTAGAGTTATTGAATATATTTTGCAGATTAGAATATATTTCATATTACATGAAATACTTTTGTAGATTGTTCATGAATACAATGCATTCATGAAATGTTTACTATAGAAAACTAGTGAGTGTGATCTAAATATTTGGAATGTTCACATTTATTTGAATGAAATGATGCGTCGGTTAATCAGTCACTGAGATTTGTATTTATGTGGGATCCAATATTTATCGAACTATTACTCGTCAATTCAATATCGATATTATCATGATCGTTGTGAATACATTCATCATCATTCAACTAAATCGATTGAGAGTTCACTATGGATAAATCCACAGTCAAAGATTCAATTGTTCTATCAATAAATTATGTATCATATATCAATCGAAACTAAACCAAAACATACTCACGTCGGACTTGACGAGAAGATTTTAATTCAATGGAAGTTCGATAAACAAATTTTATTATAATATTTTATCAACAAAGAACAATGATCAATGAATCAACAGTCGACGAATTACGAAAATGATCACATCATCCAACTTTGTTCAGCTGCACATAGCAGTGTGGCATAGCACTGGATCCCGCGCCAAACTCGAGCTCATGTGTAAATTAAATTATTTCTTAGTTTAGGATATTATTCAAGGACTATGTCATTTTGAAAATCAGACGTGGAATATTTTGCATGTCTGATTCATTCAAAGAAAAAAAAATGAAATTCATTCGACAAGCTAAAGTTCTGGTTTCTATTCATTCCATCATCGAAAATTTTCACTTATTTCTCTCCATTCCACCGCAATTGTGGTTCGGTTCCTTGTCTTCCAAAAAGTTTTTTGCGCGTCCCGTTCATATTTTGAACGATATATATTATTCTGCAAATATCAATCACTTATCGATGACATGATGTAAATATTGATATCCAAAAAACGACCAAAATCGCGACCATCATGAAGATAAGACGTGCAAAGATTAATAAATGCCTGTATTTGCAGTATAATTAATGTTCATAAGTGACATAATTCACTGAAAGAAAGACAGCAAAGTGATTCTGGGTGCAATCTGAGTAGTATAAAAGTCGCGTTGAAAGTCGATAAATAGCAGTTTGTTTTAGAGTATTGAAGATCAATTTCACGAGCAACAGCAATTGAAATGAACTGCGGAATAATTATTTTTCTTTCTTATTTCACTCTTGATACTATCAATGCCCAACCTTCGGGATCACGCCAACATCCCGAAATTGTCTTTGCGAATTCTGGAGGAGTAAGGACCAGCGGACCGTATGGTAAGGAAATTGTATTACGATTGTCAATGCTTCATTTTTTTCCCTTTTATCACTCGTAACGAATCTAGCAAATGTCCATTCTTTGATAATTACATGAACTGTTCATAAGAACTGCAATCTTTTCGCGAACCACCCGTTCTATTATAGAACTTAAAACTTTCAAACTGTCGCGTCACATTTCATTATTTATTCCACTTTCTGTAACTGTCACTATCGATAAAATTCTGGAACTTTTGGGGCGACTCATTTATAAAAGGATTGGGTTGCATCAACATCTCATAAATTTCACATATAACATAGAATCCTCAAGCCGACGGGGATTTGGTGACGACAATCCAAACAAAGTTGAATCTCCGAGATTTGTAATTGTAGCTGAAAACACGTTGAACCCGAATCGAGACAGAATATATTCAACGCTAAATTCATTAAGAGTCACGAGACTTTTTGTTTGTCTGCAATAAAGTTTGTTCAATATACGATATTGGCAAGTGCAATCTTTGTTGTAATTTATCACTCTCAAACAGATGTTTCGATTTGTGTTCATTCTTTATGTAAAATCAATTCTCAACGCAAATGTGACGAGATTTTCATGCCAATTTCGTAGAACTGAAAACATATAAAGATGCGAAGTCTCAAGTTACACCCGCCTCCAAAATTTGGCTGTGAATGATTTGTATTGCACCTTACAAGTGCCAAGTTATACACTCATTGCATTCATGGAATTTCGAAACACCTAAATGAATGACACAAAATCCTGGGAAAAAAATATTGTCTATGATTTAAAGACAAACAATGATGCACTGTAATGGATAGTATAATAGTTGTAAAATCAAAGCAGTTAAACAATCGACAATTGTTAACATCATTGAACAAACAATTGTTGTCTACCAGTGAAACGCTAGTTGTTCAATCAGAATCGAGGTTGATATATCCATAACGTGTTAACGGATCAGCACTGGATTGTTATTCATAGATCTGTTATATTTTCAACCAACATCAATTCTTTTTCGATTTCAGGACTCGGTGCTCGTACACAGAGCGAAAGTTTTCCCCATGATTCTCAAAAAATACAATCCATGGCACAAAATGGAAGACAATCTCAAGGCACGGCACGATATCCAGGCTCCAGATATTATTCATCACAATATCTTTCTAACAGATATGATCCATCAGTAGAATTTCCGGGATCATCATTCCCTCACAACCAAAATCATCCCGTCCAAAACTCTTACGGATCAGAATATTCAAACCACGAATACTATCCAGTAGGAAACACTTGTGGATCAGAATACTCCAGCAACCAATATCACCCCACACAAAATATTTTTCATGTAGGAGCCCCATCGTATACGAGTATCAACGAGCCACATCTTACAGGCCATTCTTATGACTCAGGACTAAACGTTTGGACGTCACCTAACGGAGTAACGGCAAGTCGGAGTACTGGATTTGGCTACAAATTAAATCTCAAATCCTAATTGAATTTTAAAGAATGTAATTGGAAGGAAAAGAAAAATATAAAAACGTATACCAATTACTATTAAATGCAATGGAAATCATTTCAAAACATTTAAACTTCATTTGATTTCACGATATAACTATATAAACCATTTCCTCAATCATTGCCATCAATTTTTTGGAAATTTCTCCGTGTGCTTTGAAACGTTGTGGCTTCAGCTAGCATGGCCGTATGAACTACGGATCATCATCTGCTTCGAAGATATCAGCCGTTGGAATTTTGGGACATAATCACAAAATAGGTGGTATTCCAAGATTGTTTTTACCTTGACAATCATCAAAATCGAGGGAAAAAATCTCACTAGTGCCCTTCCTTTCTTTTATTCAATAGCCGATATTCTCATCATTGGGGCTACAGTGCCCCAAAAATGCCAAATCAATTTTCCAAATCGTCAATTACCATTTTTGTGAGCTGTTTTGAATTGTACGTAATTATTATGAACGCTGATATAATTATCGGATAAACAGTTACATAACGAGGCAATATTCATCATGACCTTGGTATCTGATGTGATGATGAGACAACGATACTATGTGGCGATGATGATGCGATATTCAATAAGAGAGCCTGATCAAGCTCCGAGGAAAGTTTACTCACGATGTTTGTACTAGTTTGTATTAAAGCGCAGAAGAAGAACAAATGAGAGATCTGTTATGCAGAATTATTATGTGGATAATGACTTTGTTTGGGTTTTTCAACTAGGTCGCCTGGGATGCCCTCAACCGAAATGTCCTGGAATTCGGTTACTACAAAATAATCTTTTTCATTCACAACAATTATAGTCCTTCGGTATCCCTAATTGAGTTTCGTTCGAATGAATAATGTCGATGTAAAAGAGCATTGATTGCCACCAATGAGAATAACTAAAGCTCGCGACGATAAAAAAAGTACTTCCTATACATTTTAAATTCACTCGGTTATCTACGGAGATAGACGAAAAGGGAATACACAATGAAAATAACCGGAGTATTCGTATCTATTGTGATTGCCGCTATTTTATTATTATCGGTACTAACAACCAAAGTAAGACCTAATATAATCAACTGAAATCTTGGATTGATGTTGTGTTAGCGACAGGAGAATTTGAGAAATTTTGATGGATTTAAATAGGAATCGTATGAATATATTTATTGATAGTTGAGAGCAATTTGTGAATATTATTATGCACATGAAACACAGATTTATTGACGTTGAATGAATCTTGTCTATAATGCAGTAAATATTCATTTTTCATCATCGTAATCGGTTACAGAAGTAGAAATCTTGGAATTAAACATAACCCACTACAGTTAGTATTGACCAATCAATGATAATTGATTCAGAATTTATCAAAGTCATTATTCACATCCATGATCTCTTGGTAATGTAGCGTTAAAATATTGGAATCAATGTACCCATTATTCTTCTCTTTCAAATTGTTTGTTCTGGAGTAAAAATACCAAAGAAAAATATTATAAATTTGTACATTGTTATGAAAAAATTGGGAGAATAATTTGTTTAATATACGACAAGAATGTTCGAAAAAGTGATTCTGGAAGATGTTCTCATTTTTCATAACCAATTCGACATGATATTGAATAATTTGAGAATAAAGCAAATAATTACCTTTATCAATTGCTGATAACCTTCACCACACATATCTATCTTCTGCCGATACCACTATTTTTGTACGAGAAGTTCTTAATTAAAACATATCAATTGACCGATTATTTATTGAAACTCCGAATAACGCAAATATCTCAGGCCTTTTTTTTTTTAGTTGAATTTCAACATGTTATCAAATTGTCATTATATCGTTCTGGAACCTTTTTCATAATACAAAAACATTATTTTCTTCTCCGTAAAATTGAAAGCGTCTCATAATAGTTAGGCAATTCATGGCTGTAATAGTTCATCTAATGAAAGCTCTAATTCTTTTCGGACTGACTCTACAACAGTTTAGTGCTCTGACAATGCCAGCTGCTCACCAATCCTGACGTGCTTTCGGGATGGCTGTCTTTATGAATGTATAAATGTAGTTGACATTCAAAAAGGTCCGACGTGTAAAATTGTGAATGGGGAAATTGAATAGAATTGTAATCTTGGACGGGACTTTACAGAAGGAGATAAAATACAGGTATGCTACCAAGTGGGATGGTCACGCAATATTGACGAAAAAGATTTACGCATACCAAGACTGGCATGTACATCCATCTTGAAATAACAATATTGTAAAATTTCTCATGAATTCAACTTCAAGCGCGAATAATGTTCAAACTATTTCGTTTATTATTCGACTTTTTTTGTAGAGCGTGCGATCCTCTACAAAAATATATTAAGGTAACTTCTGTACTTCGATTCGTGATCAATTATATAACTCTGAATCTGTTTTCATAGTTTCCCCACGTCATTGAAATGGGATCACCAAAACCGCGATGAGGCACTAGTACTTGAAATCAGTATGAAGAGCTCAAATTTTCAGGAAATATTTTTTTCATCATTTGTGACAATATTCCCAGCGTTGGAGAGAAAAAAAACAAAATTGTCATTTTTTTTTGGCTCTATCTCATATACAACATTGATTCCAATTATTGGCGTTGTTACTTTTGGTGGACCACATATGACAACCCATGGTCATGTGAAATGAACATATAGGCAGATTCAATCAAATATGAATTAGGATGTTCATAAATATCATTGAAACAGATTCGATGAATAGTGCCCCCGCCCTAGCCAACATTTTTATACCGACTCCGGACAAATGAGATGGATGATTTCGCAGAGCAAATGAAGCGATCAAAAAATCAGTGCTGTACAGGATTGATACATGAAACTGTTATCAAAAATGTTGTAAAAATACTACGACTGTAGCATTTATATCGAATTTCTTATCATATTCATTGAGGCCTCAATCTTAGATATAAAAACAAACAAAAAACTCCGGTAAGCTTTGGGTTAATCTCGCCCCGGATATTTGTTTGAACAATTGGTGGCATATGAAATTAGGAATTTGTCCCACATGAACACGTCCCCAAGCATATTTTTCTTCATATTATTATTCAGTTGTCAATATTAATACATGTGAGCAGAGAAAAATATAGATAACACGTACTCAAAAAATTGAGGTCAACTTACATCGGAACATTATGCGAATTACATAAATTGATACAACGCATTCGATGCCATAAATTTCGTTTAACCCTGAAAAATTGTTTGATTTTTTTGTTCATGAGTCGTATCAAAGAATACAGATGTCTAACATATTTTTATCAAGATTCATCAAAAATTCAACTATTGAAATTTCAATTTAAATTATGATTTACGCTACAACCTGACTTCAATAAAGTCATCTCTTTTCATATTTTGTTATTTACATCAAACAGCCTGGGATTCCCCAAAAACAATGAAAAAGCAACCGAATTTTCTATGCATTAGCTTCTTACACAATCATACATTGCACTGATAGCAATTACACTAACCATGTGTCAAGAAAATTATTAATAGCAGGTGACAGAGGCAAATATAAACGTTTGTTCGTCATCAATCCATAATTTGGCTGTTATGCTTTCAACAGTTGTGCTTTCAACGTTATGAATATATATACTCATATCTTCTGCAAGTAATGGATTAGGATCTTCCTTTCTCACTCATCGAATGTCGCTGTATTGTCAGCGCAACCAAGTTTTCTGGAGAGGAATGAAAACTTGTACAATATGAGAAATATTGTCAGAGGGATTCTATCATGATAAAGATCTCATCAAACTTTTGAATATAAAGGCAAAGCTGGTGAACAAATATTTATGTAATATTCACCAATGGGTCAAACAAGGAATCGGTTCATAACTGTATCTCTAACGGAATTGCTCTTGATTGTGTGGTTAGCCTGAAAGGCATCATTAAATCATACTCTTTAGTAAGAAAATGATTGAGAAACAATGATTATATATATATGATGATAGGTTGTGCGCTTCATCAGTTATTGAAACAAAAAATTGTTTGAAGTATTGTTCATATAAAAGTCCAAAGAAGAAGTGCTGAAGATTCCCGAGAGAAATTTTAAGAGAGGGTCTAATTTGGCGGCGCATATCTGCGCTATTTTTTGTGAGCCTCATTCGCGTTTCTTTGTGTTTTTTTTTTTTTTTTTCCATTGCAGATAAAATTATAATATATTTGTGAGAAATGAAAATTATTTTTTATATCCAACGGCTACGTCAGAAAAAAAAATTAATTTCTTTGCTCATTTTTCTGAGCGCAAAAGTGGTGAGACCCGTTATACGAGTATCGTCTCATGGTACTGTAAATGAAACTGCTACGAGAAAGAATCATGAAGCATTGCTGATATATATTGGTATTTGTGCAGTACACTACATACTCATAATATGAATAAGTCATCTGGTATCTGTTTCGTCACGAGGAACGTTTTTCAAGCTTCACAATCATGATCATGCACGAACGGAGAATTTTTTATAAGTATACATTGGGGAGCTTTCAAGAAAAAAAATGAATTCTTTTGCCCACTTCTTATCTCCTCTTATCACGTGCTCAATGATAAAAAGATACTCCTAAAAATAAACTTTCTAGATTCATTTCAAAAAATTGCTTTTTTATATGTTCTCTCAATCCACATAACATTGTATGAAGAACAAATTGCAGTGCATGATTATGTTGAAGTAAAAAAGTAAATACTTCTCAGAAAGCACCAGATTGTGTTCAAAAGAACATATATGTTATTAAAAGTTAAAAATTAAAAAGATTGAAAATTTCCCCTCCATAAGCAAAATGAAGAATTTCGACCTATTGGCAGCTTTGAACATCTCGATTTTATCTAATGCTATAATAATAATCTAATTTTCATTAATCTACACTATCCAAATAACAATATTATCAATGATTCATTGCTATAATAAATACCCTAATAAAAACAATCTAGAAAATTTTGAGTGTTTCATTTCAATCGATATAAGGAGCATATTTCTGATATCTTTCTACAAAGTGTTTTCGAACCAATCGTCTCTGCCAGACAATTAACGTTATGGTGGAAAAATTAATATTCTAATGGACAAAAATCTCACAACAATGCTTTCTGAAAAATGGCTCTTGAGACGACGATTTACTTAAATAACAACATTGCACATGAGTAAGAATGGTTATTCATATGTATAGTGATATAATGCAGATTTTATTTGAATTTGAATGTACTTTTATCGTACCGCGCACGTAAGAATACTGTTTGCATGTGTGAGTGAGCTAGTGGGGGGTGATATAAAGTGGGGATAGTTGAGTCGAGCCGAGATCCACAGGAAACTTGCAGGTCAGTTAAACTATACTGTGCCATTAAAGTGCATTGGTTGATTGTTCGGCTTATATCGGAAGATGTCGGCGGAAAAACGCATTCCTAATAAATGTAAGTGAATTAAAGCATTTGGTCAGGCCGCGCAAAATTTACCATGAAAATATGTGATTAAATGTAACAAGAAAATGGATACGCATAAATGTTGAATGCGAATAACGCGTATCAATTATATCATAGTTGCAAAAATGAATGATGTATAATGTATCACCTGGGTACATATACACAGTGTGGAATACAGTGGTAATTATAGTCATTAGATACAATTAGTATAGATGAAATAAGTGAGTTGAGAAGGTGGTTCCACACGGTGAACAATTTCTACTTATTTCTATTCCATTCGAGACATTACCGACTTGAATATATTTCTGCGTGATAACATGAAACCGTGAAAATTCTCTAATCTGTGAACTTAGTCCCTTCTTAAAATTCCTCCCGCAATTTCCTTGATCCTTATCTTTCGTATCATAGTCGTTGTATTAACGACAAAATGATATGAGAATATGAAATTTTCTGTTGACCATTAATTGAGAATTTGATGTTCCGCACTTAAATCATTTCACAATGCTGGCGGTAAGTTACCAGGGTTGAACATGGACTTAAACTCAAAGTGATTATTCGTTATTGAAGAAATTATTTCGCATCGATTGACTACTACTACTAAACTAATAAATAAACCAAATATATTATGAAGTTTCGAGATAATGGCGATAGTATTCAATAATAAAGATAATTCCAGATATCCATTCATATCCTGGCTCCATAAACCTCATTCTATCACCAGAAGATAATATCACGATGGCATTGTTGAGATTTATATTTCCATTGGCCTATTCAAAGTACACATCTCATTGATTTATATTGGGTAAAATTTTAGAAATACGCAGCTAAATGGGGAGATAACATGTTTTTAGCTTGTTCAACTGCTGTTCCTCATCATTTTTGACATTGTATATCATGCTTATTAATCCACATCGAAGCATTTTATTTTTGTATATAGAATTCACGTGCGCAAAGCCGCCTGATATTTTGAAAGATAATACGGAATAAAACACTGGGATTCACAGTATAATATCGTATGATAATCGGAAAAATACTCTCACGCTGAGAATCAAAAATCAAATTTCTTATCTTGAATGTCAATCATTCTTCGCCCAGATTCGAACAATATTTTCCAGAATGACATTGTTCGTTACACAATAGAAATTAATCCAACTGGCATGGTCCTTGAAGATAAATTTTTATAATAGCTGCTTCCATCATGGAGTATTGGTGTTTTTTTTTCCGCAAGTTTATGTCCTATTTATTTGCAAATAATTTTGAAATTAACACTGATGTTGAATGAACATTATACAATCAGAAAAATTAGTAAATAGCATAAATTTTTATTACCAACAATCACAATGAAGATGAAAAAATAGTTGAATTCACCCAGGGCAAGAAGGGCGTTCGAACTATACGCGCACATCGCCACTTTCTCAGAGTCATTATACTCCAATAAGTCTCTTATATGATCCATACTACTGATATCTGCATCACTATTAATTAATAGATTATCAATGTCCAAACTCGATGAAACATAATTTTAATGTAAAAATTTCATAAAAAGTATGTGTAAATTAAGAATTAGAATCACAATAATTATGGTTAGGTACAATTTTTGCTTCTTTTTCCTTAGTAACTTTAACATTTCATTACATCTTCACGTGTTTAAATGCACTCCAATTAGAATAATTACAAAAATTCAAGTGACACTAAAGTTCATTCACCCCCCCCCCCCCCCCCCTTTTTAGATTCAAATTGAATCACTATAATCGGAAAGAGTAGGGTGATATGGGAGAAAAAGTTTTAAATTCATCATGAAATCAAATTGTCAATGTTAATAAGTTTTAATCATCAATTCTCATGTTATATTTTCATTCAGCAATATCGGTATCGAGTATCAATGCTCATTTCAATTCACTGATGAAAGAAGAAAGTTATATTGATTATCCAGATGCGGAATTGACAATAAATGACCTACCAGCTTGGTATGATGAGAATTTATTCAAAGCGTAAGTTTCGAAAAGCATGGAAAGATTTTTCATTGCGTCAGCATCATTTTTCTCATGTGCGTATAATAATATTCATCATTTTTGCTTATTTCTGTTCATTTTTCAGGGGCCAACGATTCCAAAACGATAATGTATTGAGTGTCAGCTTAGGATCATTCTTAGGACTTATAACTGTTCTTGCCATACCATCTACTTTAGATGTATTTAGATTTGAATAATGACATTGATAGAATAAACTGCGAGAAATTGAAGCATTCTCTCCATTCCAGGTACTTATTGCAACGAAACAGAGCGACACACCGTGCGCGGCCTTCAAGAGATATGCACAAACTTTGCTACACATCAGAGCTTTGTACAAAAATGATATCAATGATCCCGAAGGACGGTAAAGAAAAAAAACACATCATGCAAACATTTACATTTTTATGTTATTCTTATCGGTTTATCTGTTTCGCAAGATGTCCAGTTGGGATCAAAGTTGATCAGAATCTGCTATTTTCTAATAATATTGATTAATCAATAAATAAATACCGGCACAAATACTGACGGTCGAAATTTTTGCATTCGATATTTATATAGTGAATGTCTACTGGTGATTGAAAAATCCGCGTAAGATTAGAATCATTGTATATTCTATGATGGAAGAGCTATATCCTTCGATTGAACGTTCGTTCCATACCGATTAGTCATCTCCGTAATATTTCACTTTAATCGTTCAGACCAATCGTTGCATCTTTTCTTTTTTTTTCTTATTTAGTTTATTCATTCATCCGGAGATGACTTATGTACAGCGTTATATTGCGTGATTGGGCAATAACAATAGAGTAGTATTTGAAAAATAGCGCGAAATCTACACTGGGAAAGCAATACATTAATCGTTAGCTTCATACATGTATATATTAATTCTTGGTCAATGATGAAGTGAATTATGGGGAAGTAAACATGCGGTCACCACAATCGAATCGTATATTGCCATGAAATCATACCTCAAATTGACTTCATGTAGACAGGGAATCATGGTTGATAGGAATTCACAATATAAGTAAAAATAACCAAAATATTTATCAGGTTCGATCAAAAAATGGAGTTCTTTCAACCCCCGAAGGTACAATAACACAAAGTATACATATTTTAATCAAATGTGTCTATATAATGACAGATGAATCAAATACTTTTTATAGAGTTCGATTAAATTAACAAAGATAGACATACAATAACTTCATAGAATCAATTCATTACTTGAAACTGGGAATAATGTGTACTGGTATCGTGGAAAAGCTCCATTACTAGATTCGCAGTCTTTACTAATAGTCAATACATTTTCAAGAAAATCAGCAAACTTCATGGGAACAATAACTGTAGAAGAATTGTTTTCTCAGTGTACCCGAATAAGAAATAATCTATAGTTTTTCATTACCTCATTGAAAACATATGTGCCTCATTCTATTGAGATATCTCTTATGTTGCACAATTATTATTAGCTGGTGGACAAAAAACCTCACTGCTTCCTCTTTGTCCATAATTATGAATGCTATTATGCATTGATTAATGAAAACATCTATTATTTATCCAATAATTTTTCTGTCATATTCGTAATTTATACTATTCAATCAGATGGTGGAAGTCATTGAATACAATAAGATGGAAACATCAGACAGGAAGTAAGATAGCAACTGCTGCAGGTGTGGGAAGAATATTACAACGCGATATGGGACTTACTCAATTTGGATTCATTGGATATATAATGACAGTGCCGGAGAAACTCGGGATTAGATGTGATCGTAGTGAACTCGAAGGTTTCAACCATTTGTGGCGTGTTATTGGTTATTTACTCGGCATGTCTGAAACGTAAGCAATGCAACATATGAGTGAAAATGTTTTATGTATGCCGTCTCGTTATAAGTGACTCTGTTACACTTATATACAACAGGATTAACTGCATCGCTTTTTTGTATGCATTTTGCTGTCAGACTAATTTCATATTAGTTTCATTCCAATCCATTCTAATTCTGAATTATTCCACAGAGTGAATATATGTCAAGATCATGTGGCCGAGACGATTGAATTATGTCAGAAAATTTCCAACGAAGTAATTATTGATCTGATCAAAGACCAATCCGCTATTTCCAAAGAAATGGTCTTAATAATGATTGATGGCTTCACATGTGTTGACATTGCTTTAGATGCTGATTCTGTCTTATATTTTTGGCATAAATTGAATGGAACGAAATGTAAGCGTTATTCTATTCTAAAGAATAGATTCATAAAAATTTCGAGATATTCTTTCTGTTTGCAGATAACAAACCATTGAGCATTTATAGCCGACTAAACATTATGCATAGAGACACAATTATCTACTTGACTGGTTAGTTAATTTGAATGGTACAAGCTACATGGCGAAAAAAAATTTTGAACTTGCGTACACAAAAGAGACTTTACCTCATTATATCGTTACAGGTGTTCCGTTTGTTGGGCCGTTGGTACGGAGTGGATTTAATTATTATTTGGAGTTCTCTTATTGGCTGCTCGAACGATTACCAATTATCGCATACATGCGTTTTGGAAGAAAGCAAGCGAGCATCAATTTGTATCGACGCGATCAATTATTGATGAAGAAAAAAGAATAAATCAATAAAGAGAAATGATGATTGACAAAAGTGTGATGGAGGTATTACTTTAACATTCACCCATCCCGTTATCATCTTCTTATATTAGTGGTAGATGGTAACCAATTGGTATAACGTCCAACTCCGTCATCAGAGATCGACAATTCAGTCAGAATATATTATTATTCGAAAGTATTCGATTTATGCTGAGAAACAGGCGATCACCAAAAACACTCTTGATCTGCGGTGTTTTCTAACAATGCGAGTACGCCACTCTTAAAGAGTTATGAATTAGTTCGACATTCATCAAGAAACAAGAAAAGAATTAATTCGATTCAGAATCATAATAAAGTCCTGAGAACAAAATTCTGAAAATCCAAAATATTGTGAATATATTCTGGTGATTAGTGTAGGCAACTTTGCCGAATTAGGATCATCGGAGAATTCACGAAATTTCTTCTCACTAGGAGCATAGATTGTAGAAAAAAACGTACATAATAAGTCAGATACTTCATTCCTTGTTATGTCTGTACAACGTCGTGAATAAGAGCTGAAAAATTTCCATGTCATAAATTTCAGGGTGCTGATCAATATGCCGAGCTATATGAGAAATTCAATAATCGAATTTATAATTTTCATAGATCACATTATATAATGATCTTATTCTTATAATGATCGTCACAAAACGGATCGTAAAAGAACAATCATGATCGAAAATTTTCATATGGAAAATTGAACGGGTGAAATGGGTAATATTTTATGTCACTGTTACTTATTAATACCACGATAATAAAGAATGCATTTCTGTCATGAGACATTGCTCACCCTGTGTTTTCTAATTTATAGAAAAAGTGATATGCAACACAATTCTAAATGCTTTCAAGTGTGCTGTAGATAAATCATTCCAAATTCTACTTCTCAATCAGGGTAATCGCAGCCTTGACTAAGGGCATTAATCGTTAATGGCCAATGCAATGAAAATTCCATCGTGCATTACTTTTCGATGAGTAATGCATGATGAATTCCTCTACAAATCACTTATTAATGAGTGGTTGAATAGTTAGATCTTTCGGATATTTTTGATGCCTGCGTCAATTATGATTTTTCAACAGTACTCGCAACGCGAAGTAGTCATTTTAATACCATGATCAGACATAAAATTATATTTACCCTGGACTAAATATAGAAAGCCCAATTTTCATATTTAAGAGCTGCAGTAACTCTGCTGTGCAACTTTTAGTGGTGATTACAAGTGTTGTTCTTTGTCGGTAGTATATATTTCGCGCCAAATTCTCCCTCACACCTTTGGTCATGATGCATAAAGCAAATATACTCCTTGCCGCTTCCTCTCATCGTCTTATGAAAAGTTACAGCTCGCACCACCAAGTGACGACTAATGCAGTGGAAACAAAAGAGATTATTTATCAATTCAATGGTAGTCTTAATGATTCCTCTCAAAATTTTGTGTACTATCAGTAAGGATTTTCTAGATTTACTTAATAGTAATTCAATATTTTTTTTTTCCGTGAAAGTGTACAGTTATTTGTTATAATAATATTTTCGCTAGCTCGATTGGGAAGCTATTTCATGGCGCTCACATTCAAATCGGGTCAGCACATACGCCAGCGCTCCCTGGGAACGGAAAATAGTTACACCAATTTGTGGACTCATGCCAGACACTACGTTCATTCTCTTGTTATCTATTGTTTATGCACATACGATTCACATGATTGTAGAATCTAACCTAACAAATTTGAGTTATTCCACATTATTTATGAATGTATATATAGAACGACTGTTCTGTGTACACACGCCTTCCTTTATATTGCTTCATATCAGCATGACTTGTGCAAAAAAATAATGAATTATCATGTCTGAAGGATTTAAACATTCGATAAAAGTTCCCCGATTATATAAAATAACTTCAACAATAGTGAAACAAGTAGCTGAAGACGGCGAAAGTTTGAAACAATTGATTTACAACAAAAAACATCCGGTAAGTTGAATGAATGAGTCGAGAAAAAAACACGTGCTAATGGAGAAATGTAGATGTTTATATTGAATTGAAATTAATTATTCATGTAATTAGAAATTTCTTTACCTCATCAACATTATTGATTGATGTACGTAAAATTATTTGTTACGAACAGAATATCAAAGGCGTGTATGCATTGGCTGCTACAACACTCCAACACGCCAGTGAACTGAATGAAATTGTAAGAAAAACTCAATTATTGAATAAAGAACCGCGATTGGATCCTTGGCTCGCTAGAGTACTTATCACCGAATTACTTTGGGGCAAACAATCATTGAATAATGATGCCAAACCCATTCAAACAATAATAAGTTATGAGAAAGAAATTCGCGAAGAGTTGAGGAATATTAATAAAATATCAACGAATGCACCAACGATATTTACCAAAGGTAACTATGAGGAATATATTGTTTGAACGAGCATATGTGATTTTTTCAGGAATCTTTTTCATTGTATTGAGGACATCATCGAAGACAGAAAGAGAACGGATTGACTCTCATGGTGCTAATAATAGGAAATAGGCACATAAAATCACGAGTTCGTAATAGATTTCAAGGATATTTCACCGAATCGGTACACCGTGAAAAACAATTAAATTCAATAACAGGAAGCAACACAAATTCATTGGCAACCATGAGTCTTGCAGCTGTTGTGGGCGTTCTGCTCATGTACAGTGCGGCCATGTTCACTTTACCATTCATTGCATTTTTTTGTATTCAATATTACTTGTTGAATCATTATCATTTTGATAGATTCACGAGTAATTGTTTCGCAGTATTGGCTGCTGTTATTGTAGTCAATTTGATAATTGCTGTATATGTTTATAGAGCAATGAATGAAGTCGACGATCCCCAGGAAATAGATGAATCGCATGATGAACATAAAACACCAGATGAAAATAAGACTCATCCGAAAACAGATTAATATTTCTAATGAACTTTGTGACTGTTTTCTTATTTTGAGATAACTTTTTCGAGATTAATGAACTTCGATCACTTAAGAGATACTAGAATTTTCTGTTTTGATTAAGTCTATTGTTGAATAGAGAAAAAAAATCGTTTATAATAAGACACTCCTATGACGAAAGTCAAAGAAATTTATTATGGTGCATAACATTGATTGTCACTCTTATCGACATAATTTTTTCTACATTTTTTTTCAATTCAATTCGCATACAAACTTCAGTAGCCGTAAATATCCTTAAACATTTAGTGTCTTCCCAAAATATTTTTTGAGGCATAGTCCAAACATTGTCTAGTTTCTTTTTTTCGAAATTGTTCTGGGAAAACTATTCAGAGTCGGAGAAGAACAATATTCTTGCATTAATATATTTCTAATTGCATTCACAACTATTCCAGTTTATAAAATATCTGAATAACTTTGTATTTTATGTAAAATATTAATAATCAAATTTACTTATATACACATTTTATGAATGAATAAATTTATATGCATGTGTGAAATTGAACAAAACTTTCTTCCGCACATTTCCCATGGATTCAACAATTTAATGTAATTTTTTTCAAATACATTTTTGCAGTTGGGAAACCGCGATATGTTAGGATAAATACACTCTTGATGACTGTTGACGAAGCAATAAGCGGATTTAACAATGAAGGGTACATGATATTACAACGACCTCACAATTATGAGGACTTTCTCAGCAATCTTCGGCGACTCGATCAATATACATACATTCAGGATTTTCATATACCAGAATTATTCGCTTTTGCTCCAGGCACGCAATTTCATGACCATCCCGAATATCATTCTGGCGCAATTGTCCTACAAGACAAGGTATTGAGATTTTATGCTAAACCATTTCAATATTTATATTATTTCTTAATCAAAGTGGATATTGTTATTTGATATAGGCAAGCTGTTTACCCGCACATTTACTGAAGCCCAAAAGGGGTACCGTTATTCTCGATATGTGTGCTGCACCCGGAATGAAAACATCACATTTGGCGGCAAAAATCCAAAACAACGGGTAAGACTCGAGTAATGGGAACTCTTTTTCCATAATTTCATGAATTCACAACAGTAATTATTCGAAATTGGGGGCTCCGTTAACGATTGTATGCCGCAAAATTTGCTTGCTGTTCTTGGTGATTTGGGATGACATGAATTCTGATTTTACTCGTAATTATGTTTTCAATAGGAATTGCGATTCAACGCTGAAAATTATTTTGATTTTTCACAGTTTGATTGTAAACAATTATTAGAACACGCAGAAAACTTTGTGATTTCAATTTATGCATTCGAATATGAAAAGTTACTTTACTTTCTATCTGAGTAAACAGAAAATGTCCAAAATTGAACGCTCCCCTCAATAATATTAGTCATTACATATTAAACTTCAGATATTCAGAGAAGTTTCACAACAATGTCGGAATCCGTACTCTCCTATTTCGAATAATTACCACGCTGTTCTATTGATTCATATATGCATGGATATGTCATATCGATTTAAAATTTTTTCAGAAAGATTTATTCCGTTGAAATGAATCCACGTAGATACAGTGTTTTGTGTGACTTGGTCAAATCAACTAATGCGTTTTGTGTGCAAACAATTAATGCAGACGCAATGACTTTGAATCCCGAAAAGTGTCCAGATGTTGAATATATCTTAGTTGATCCGAGTTGTTCAGGATCGGGTATGGAGCGTTTGGAGTATGAGACTGCTAAAGAGAAATGTGCGCCAACGCGTTTGAAGAGTTTGCAATCATTTCAAGTTTTGTTGTTGCGCCATGCATTGTTAACATTCACCATGGCAAAACGCGTTATATACAGCACATGTTCCATTTATCCTGAGGAGAACGAAATGGTTGTTGATGAAATTCTCACCGATATTGGCGATGCGTATAAACTTGTACCAATAAAATCATTGTTAAAAAATCAATGGTTGAATTACAGCTCGAATGAATTCAAGTGCAGAGATAATTGCTTATATGCCAAGTCCGACGTGGATATGAGTAATGGTTTTTTCGTTGCGGTATTTGAACGAAATCCTAATACACCATTGCCGGAATACAAACGACATAGAGGCGAAAATAAAACGAAAAGTAATGAAGAAATTACAGATATCGAGAAGGCTGGAAGTTGCGATCAGAACAGCAGCCTAGAATCCGAGAAGAAACGGAATAAGAAAAGAAAAGCAAAATTAATGAGGGAATCATCCGATGAAAGAAAAGATGATGGCTTGAAATTTGATGTGGATCTTGAAAGCGTTGAAGATGCGCCGCCGGAAAAGAAAAAGAAGAAGAAATTAATGGACGAGTCAATTGCTGACACTGAAAAAAGTTTGAACTCAATTGAGACTATTGGAAACTTAGTTAGTGAGGAATCTCAAAAAAAAAAGAAAAAGAAAAGAGAGAAGTCAGGGGTCAATGCTTTGCCTGATGATTCGGAGAATGCATTCGATCACAGTCACGATATAGTGAAGAAGAAGAAGAAGAAGAAAAAGAAGGCGAAAAAAGAACCAGAACTTAATTGAGCCGCTCTATATATCTGGAAAGGAAGAATGATGAGGCATATATCTTCAATTTCTCAATGCAAAATATTTGCTAATCGGAACATCATAATGCGGACTGAACCTGAACATTTTTTCATGATATGTGTAAAGATTTTTTCTTATATTTGCAATCAGATGTGTCTGCCATCTACCTCGCAAGGTGCATACAAAATCGCATAAAAATGAAATAAAGAAAATATTACAAAATTTCAATTGTAACACAAAGTTAAATTACTGCCTTCGATATGATCGCCATAATCGGTTCCAATTGTAGCTGATCACGATGATACTAGATTTCCACGGATTCGTTAACGTCCTAATGTATTAATTCTCAACAGGAGAATTGAAAGAAAAATCATGAGAGTTACCCAAATAATTATACGAAAATGTCTCGTCCGGATTTTGAGCACAACCGCTGTATTAGATATCGTGATTTTTCCACATTCGGTGGACATAATCGTTCCAAATAATGAGTTTGAACTCATTCGTGATGAGTAAGACATCATCTCACTTTGCCTTCAATTATGCAATCTCAAACCCATCACGTTCGGTTCTTTCTGTGAGACAAGTTTCCGAGCATATTTTCAAATTACATCGGAGATGATAAAAAAATTGTATGACAACCAATTTAACAATCTAATGCGATTTTATTTCATTTTTTTTTTTGTCCGCAATTCAATTATGTAGAGATGATTCGATTTATCGACCGACCAATTATCAGTGAGGAGTTTGCGGATTGAAAATAATTCATAGAGCAATGGGTTAAAAATTTCAATCCATCAGTACTCGGAACAAGCGGGTCTGAATTCAAAGCACCAATAGATGTGAGATATAATACTGGTTGACCAGTGGAAAGTAGAACTTTGTTAACAGTGCGATGACGAAGTTTGGACGTATTCAAATCCATATCTTAGGCGCGGGTGTGGAATTTCCTAGCTTGATCTTCTATTTCACGATCTTTATCTTTAAATAGAATAATTCTTACTTCGAAGTATACAATTCCGCATGCAAATGGCTATACACTTCGCATTGCTCTTGACCATTTATCATTCTCTGAAATTACCCTCCATTTCCCAGAAAATTATTTTTAGCGCTAATTAGCATAATGACCTTGTTATAGTTCACATCAAGTTGAGGGATAAGTTGTTTAATGAGATTATGTAACATCCATTATGAAATCACAAAGAATTCTCATGTCAGAAAGAGATTGTGGGGAAGGAGGCGGAACTCAAAAAATATGTGAACCAGACACGTGCCCTGGTCTTGAAATTATGTTTGAATAATTTCATTGTATATCACACTCTTACTCCTGTATTGTTTTTTTTTTCATTCTGTATCCCTCAAAATATTTCCAGATCATTATGCTAATTCTCGCGATTATGGTAGTGGGTGGATTCCGTGTTCATTGTATAGAACAAAAAAGTCAAGTCGATTATATTTCAACTCAGTGACCGAATCTGAAGTACAATATGAACTTTATGAAACAGAAAGTAACGGAACGGGTAAAATAAAACGAAAATTCCTATCCTAGTGACACAATTTATGGTTTACCTTTTATATGCATATGTGTGTCAATGTGAGTGTTTCATATCCACGATACATAATCTCACGCTTGGTTAAAGGTAAGGAGGAAAAAGAAAGAGCGAGAAACAAAAGAGAAACGCAAATGCTTGGAATCTCTACTCGTACACACTCTCACTCGTGACTCATTTTGAATCACGCTAAAAACTCATTCGCAAGCCTGAACCCCCTCTTATGCATTATCGTTCAAGTGCACGACAAATTATTTTTTGTTAGTTCGTGTAGTAGTTGATTGGAGATGATAAATCTTTTTCACTAATGGTGAGCCCTGAGTTCATCAATGATACAAGGAAACCGAGTAAAGGAAATGTCGGAAAGCTGAAATCGTCCGAAAACCATCAATTTTCGTTTGGTAATGGTAATTAGGCAACAAGTAAAATTTTACCATAAAATTAAATCGACAATTAACGAACGAAGATGTTGAAAAACGTCTCCAGCCACTCAACCAATACCACGATTGAATGACGTAATTTTTCCTCACAATGAAGTCATAGGAGGTCACATACCATAACATGTGATTAATAATAGCGGCATGAGGGAAGTTAATTCCTTATAAAACCTCTCGTGATATTTGTCACGCTATTGTGCAAAATCTGATACCAAGAGAAAGAAGATAAAACATCATGATTTTTATCTATTGTTTTCCATTTTCATCTATACGAGGTTTCCACAAAATGTTCAAGACACTCCAAACGTTGGACCTATGCGCGGATAGGCAGCAATTATTTTCGTTTTCGACACACTGCAGGGGAAAATTACAATTTTCCGGATATAAAATCAGTGTGGAAATCGCAAGATGAAATGCATGTTGCAATGATTTTTACACCAAGAAAAAACAAAAAATACAATACAATATTTTTTATATTCGCATTCCACTGTCGAAATTCATTAAACAGCATTGAAAATAATCACAAGAAAATAATAATCATTTCAAAGTAGTGAAGTTAAAATTAAAATCGTGATGCGTGGCATTTATTTATAGCAGGAGTTTAGCGAAGAAATTAGCTGTTATCAACACATGGCTTATCCGCAATCCAATTCTTGCGGCAATGGTGAGATTTCGATAATCACGTTATTATATTTTAAGTACATACCAGCCCAACAAACTCCCACGTAAGAACACTCTTCGAGGCTCCGAGTTCAACTTTTGCGTGTGTATTTGCAATTACTCAAAATTACGAGGTCAATTTCATTCGTTTCTCACCCATCGTACAAACTAAAAAGCATCCGCTAATCCTTCTCATTCGAGACTTTAAATATAATTACGGAGGTGTGGTTCAACTGTGTGTTCAATTGAGTCGATTGAATAAAGTGAAAAAAAAAAGAAGAATGAAATTGTTTAATTATTGCCGAGGTAGCACGCACGCCGAGGTGGCAAACAAAACGTTGATGAAGATAACATTGTAAACAAACGAAAATTGACTTTTAAAATCCGCAGAGCCAATGATTTCTTGTGATCGATTCAATCCCATTTGAGTGAAAATGGAGGACAAATGAAACGGACTAATAGCCGTCCTTCCTCTGAGTCATTCATGAGCGGAAATATTAATAATAAGATGCACAAATCTCATGAAAATGAACAACAAAAGAGTGAATAGATGGAAACGACTTTTAACGAGACGATCATTCTAAAGCCCGAATGATTCATTGAATATACCGAAGGGTTCAAAACTAACGAGCAATGCATACGCTTTTCTCCAAAACTTGTGCATAAAAAAAATAACTACAAGTTATTTTTATCAATGAAATATTCTCGATAATGACAATTATCACATGACTGTTTTGTTCTTTTAGAATTTCTCACAGAGCACACCCGATTTCAGATACAATTGGCTATCTCGAGTCTTTACCTTGATTCGCTCAACCAATCGGACATTATTTACTAATTATGCATCTCCATATTGTAATGTGCATGATGCAGAAGAATATAATCCTGCTTATTTTCCTCTGTTTCTACGAAGTTGTCAGAAGTGATCAATCTACCATCTCCTTGCTTTTCAGTGAGATCTTAGCAAGATTTATAAATGGAATTTCCCCACGCAGACCACCGTAGAAAAAGAGGGGAGGGGGGTGTCTTTCTGACACCCTTATTTGTTGTGAATTATTGTGTTTATGATTCACATGATTTATCATTCTATGAAATTTTTATTTTTCTTCCAAGTTATGATGTATTATTGATTCCGATCCTCATAGAATTTCTTCGTTTTTAGTGACTTGTTGCGAGAATGATTAATGAAACATCTTATTATCTGAGAATCTCATCTTATCGCTCAGACATTGATAATATAGTGAAGCTTATTAGAACCTTGAGGATTCCTACTCGTCTATGTCTTATACGTACGAAATGCATAATTCCAACCATTTGTATTCACATTTATATGATGACCTTGGAATAACATGGAAGGAGTGTATATGGTGATGGCGTTTGAGCTCTAAATGCAGTGCATATCCTGGGAAGAAGAAGAGCCGTGGGAAATGGGAGCAAAAAATTTGCTTTAGATAAAATACTTATTGGGATAACTTGGTCAGGTTGTGTGGCAAATAGAGAGTGGGATGATATCAATTGAAATTGACTCTTGGTGTAACTAGTACTCAGCAATAGCTGTGACTGAACAAATGATAAGAACTTTCTGTGTTTCAACGTTGAATTGGTACTGAAAATACGGTTAGCTCATGATGAGCAATTGATAAGCTTGCTAACAATCAATTTACTATCCAGGATATTCGATTATTCGATAATCAGCTTTATTTCCAGGAACTTTTTCTTCAAATACTCGGACCGGCAATTAAATGTCATGATAAATAAGCGCACAGAACCGCAATATACAACAAGACCCATATTCTTTAAGCCAGATAGAAACTCAAAGTCATCGTGATTATGGATCTGTTCTACTTTAGTCGTGTAAACGAGTTTCGATTCGTAAACACATAAGTCATTATGAAAGTATTAAAACATTCACCACCACTTTTTAAATCTTTCGTCGTCATTTTACTCATATATAGTGATGAATACATAATTATTTAATTTATCATGTACATGAGTTCTAATGCGAAGGGGAAAAATAAAACCAGCAACATTCCATAATTATTGGGATTTTACATCAAAACTAAATAACATTCATTCTTTTATATTATAAATACGGTTAAATATTACTCTTTGATAAATGTAAATTGGATATTTTGACATGTGAAATACATTATTGTATTAACGATAACATCGATAATGATAGCTTTGAATAATTCTCTGAAAACGCACACACAAAGGAAAAAATAAAGATCTCGGAGAACCTGAATATTTGGGAATAATGTATAATAAAGTGATTAAGGCCGTACAGTCGTTTTATGATGATATTAAATTTACGTTTCTCCTTTATATTCATGTGAAACATTTTATTATGTCCAATCTAGCGAGTAGTGAAGGTCCATCATTAACCAGACACTCATTATGTTATGGATATTTCGCTTTATGACCTAATAATTGTCCTTGTTTTGCAATAGGTGCGGCCCAGATTTTTCCCTCGGAGAAATTATGACGTGACCTCGACATGAACGCGTGTGCTTGTGGTTTAACTTACACAAATTTACCCCCAACAATATCGCCTATTCTTTATATATGTATGTACATATGAATTTTTTTTTCTTCCCCTTTCTTCTATTTCAGTTACTTAAATAGTATGTGTATGTGTGAGTGGTCGAGTGGCGCAGCTGTTAATCGCTCTTATCAAAAGTGACATCACACCACCAATAAACGTATATAACGTACTCGAGTCGGCAATTTTATTGCATGGTTGCCAATTTCCACACGAAAAGATTAAGGTTTTAACATATCATTCGCAACAACCATAATTTATGCCCATTAAAGTTTTTCAATAACATTTCACTCACAACAATTGAGGATTATGATTGGAGTAATTAATAACAAACATATGTAGTGTCAAATAAACAATTCCCATATTGCAACTTGATAAATTGCAATGTTGATCTTGAATAGTATTCATAAATTGTAATTTCGGGTTTACAACACCATTATGCTCAGATAAATAGGCATGACAATAAAATTAATTTTGATACGAATATTGAATACGAGCAATAATTTCCATCTATTACAATTATATCAGTTTCATGATGAAATCAAAGAAAAACAGTAAAGACGAGATGTGACGGGAACCTAATCCGTCTAGTAGGGTCCTCCTTTTAACAATCCTGAGGAAGAATTACAAGTAAAAATTCCTCCTACTGAATAAATGTATATATAAATGTATGTATAAATAATGGATAGCCAACGCGATAGTATAAACAAGTAGGGTTGTATTGCCCACTGGCTGCGCTCGCTCGAGTGTGAGGTTATTCTTGCTCCCTCGCTACGCTCGCTCACGTAGGGTGGTAGATATCTCGTAGTAGATATTTTAATTGGAGAATCGCTTTTTCATATTTGATACCAATAGGTATCACATCAATAACTTCCCGATGCTACTTGCTATCTTCGCTCGTCGAGTCCCGCAGAAGTTTCAATTCTCCGAGTTTAAATTCCATTTTCAGATATGTTTAATGAAAAAACTATACGCAACTGAATCGAACCAAAATATTTTGATATGAGGAATCCTAAGATACATATCTTAGATGATATAAAAAAAATTTGTTATAAATGTTATCATTATGTGTTGTGCTGTAAGAAACTGATCTGGAGTATCTTCTATAATAGTATGTTCGACGATGTCCTTTGCAGATACTAATTCGTCTACTCGCATCTGTGCGTTCACTACTTGAGATGCGACGCTTTTCTCTGCCGCGCTCAGTTAAAGTTGCTTCAACTTCGGCAGTAATTAAAATTTTAATACATCTGAAGGCCCGGAATATTCTCAGAAAAACCAAATCTTGTTGTCCAACACGCAACTGGCCGATATGTTACTAACACTATTCCAATTTGTGCACAGACTGCGCGGGTATTGATTTAGAATAACTCTCTTCTTCGTTCATTCAAACGCTGTTCATAATTCAGGTAAGCTCTTGTTCATTGAGAGATAGATCAAAAGATACAAAATATGTTGTTTCCTTCAATCGCAAAACCTGAACTCCATTTCCCAATATAAATACCTCTTTCAGAACGGGCTCCCCAGGACAAATTCTTTCCTCGGAGTGGCATGTCTCGAGATTAATTCGTGAAAATTCAACGCGAATATACAGAACACTCGTAATTATGAATTTTTAAGCAAAAAAAGTCTGCTATTCCAGTGTTTTTTTTTTCTCCTGGTATTTTTCTAAATAATATCAATTCTGAACGATTGCTATAAGACCAGAGTATTCTTCGAAGACAAAAGTTTGAATATTATTCAGATATTTTATTAGAACAGATCCGTTCCATACCCTCCACAGTACTCGCATTTGAATATTGCTATGGGTGTTTAATGCCCAGTATACATTCCATGAAAGTATTTTAATGTATGCCCTTTGAGCATTCATATTGGATATAAAAAAAAAGCATTCAAAGTCATGGTTTCAGTGTTATTGATTATGGTTGATGATAGGATAATATTGAAGGTAATGTGTAATGATGAAATGTCACGTAACCTGGATGAAAAGGTCATCTACAGTAATGTACGTGTTCAGCCTGAGAAGTAATCGGACGGTGCGGGGACCTCCTTTTCTTGCTGCATTCCTCAGAATTATTCAAGATAAGTCACACCCATATTCATTCACCGTATCGTTGATTAGAAACCAATGTCCACAGCAACTCACCTTATATATCATGATGAACAAATAAATTAAATATCAAACAATTGTTCATCTTTCTTTCTTCACTCCATTCTCTGATTCGCTCGCGATCTCAGATGCCACGCAGTGCATTCATTATTTTTTACTTTAACTTTGCAACAGTGTCAGCCATTCCGGAAGTGAGATCCAATGCGGTGAGAATGGAGGCCGTCCTTATAATTCCACCATCAACCAATCGGAATGACTGCACTGGATAGAGCTTTATATTTGAATTATATATATATATATATATATATATATATATATATTGACTACACCAGGCAACCCGCAAGCGCACATATTAGCGCACGCGATTGAGAAGAATAAGAAGAAGAGGCAGACAGCGAAAACCAATTCATTGCAAAAGTCTATCCATCTGCGTTTTTTTTTATTCTCCATCCCTTCCACTCGATGCAAAAGCCAAGTTTCAACATACAGAGCAACAAGTTCAGGGCGCTGCGCGCTTGATAAGGGTTGGCGCGCACGTTTCAGTTCACTGACACCACTCTCATGTGTACATAGAGAAGTATACATTCGTCGTGGTCGTTATCGGACGCCGGCGACGACGTAGACGCCTCTTACACAAACCGGCCCTCCTTTACAGGGCTTACACCCGCAGGTAGAGAGAGTGCGACGTGAGCGACACTCGACGTTGGGACGCCACCGTCGAAGGACGCGCGCAACCCACAGGATATATTTATGAATATGTATACAATCAGAACACGATTTGCAACTTGACTGTGTATGTATGTGAATGTATGTTCATATATATGTGCACGCAAACGAACGTAAACCGGTAAAATTTGCATTCAAATGTGACTCTTATTTTGCGCGTGTTGCTACAATAAGGAACTCATCGCAAAAATTATTATCGGAATTTATGTGATGACTTTTGTTTCATTTTTGACATTCAGTGCTGAAATAAACATAAATGAGTGGGTGTATTATTGACTAAGTGGAAGTGTTCAGTTGTGTATGTGTACATAAGCAGAAAAAAGAAAGAACAACTAACGATATACTTCATCGACTGACACAAGCGTTCGTAATTTCTTTCCATTAATTATTTGGAATTGGTTTGAATTCCTTTGTCGCTGTTAGTTCTACACATTTGTACAGAATTTCAGCAATATTTCCTCTCGTGTATCTAATACTGAAGTGAGTGCTGTTTCGCGAACGTATTGAAACGTCTGGCTAGTGCTGTATTTTATCCACTCTCATCAAAATATTCAGTGTTTCTCATCTACATTCACTTTTATACTCATTTACGTAATATAGCAGTGAGTGATATTATTTGACTTTTATTCTGAAGTTTTTTATTTGAAAGGACATTGAAAAACGTCTGACTACAAGTGTAATTTATTTCTCACCAAAAATACCGCAATTTTTGTAACCTTTTTTGCAAAAGTATCTGTTGATTGTGAAGTATTGAGAAGTGTCAGAATAAATATCATTAATTTATCACCAGAAGAGATTCTCAGGTGAAAGAAAAAGTGAACGTCTGACTTGTGGTGTGGCTCGTTCACTGTCATCAACGCGGCGTAATTTCCCTACTATTTTTGTAATATTGTGATTGATTCTCAGAATTTTTTAATTGTGCAGTTATGGTTCATGCGAGAAATCTAACAAGAATATCGTCTGGTTTGTGATCACAAAAAAAGTTTGCTCTTTTGTTTGCGAACTAAACGAGAAAGGTCAATACACCGGAACTCGGACATAACGGAGCGATAGTCTATAAGGGCGAGGTTTACAAACCCTCTATTCTATATGTCGCAAACAACAAACTTAACTTGAATTTACAATTGTCGCGACCAACAAACAATTATAAATTTTCAATCAATTTCTAATATAAGTATGAAAAATGATAAATAAAAATGAGTTAATAAAATAGTGAAAGACAAAATTATTATATTAATAGAACGCAACAATTTGAAAAATTAACCGCATGATTGATTTTCGTAAATTCGCCATCGTCGAGGCCGAAATTTATTCGTGATCCGCAGTGAATAACACCGCAGTAGTAAAAGAATAAACATAAAAATAAAGAGACACGTCATCGTGAAATCATTTTGACTTCTTGGTTAATAATTTGACATACACACACGTATACACCATCACATTTTAACAATCCCCACTCAATCATCCACACAAATAAGAAAACGTGTAACTAGATCGATCGTGTAAGAGCAAAAAAACTATCCCACACGATATCACGCAATCACATGTGGTGCAAGATGTAAATGGAAATTTTTCTCTCCCCTTCACATCACGAACATTTTGTTATTGCTCATTATTACAAAATCTAGAGTCACAATCGATTGTTCATACTTGGGACTCAACGGCGCGATCAATCATTCAAGTTGTCTTCATCATTTATTCCAAAGATAAATAAATCAATCAATTCACGGCAAAATCCTACGAGAAAAAGAAACGAGATACTAGAAATGATTGCAACAAATCATCAGCAGGCATCACGTGCGAATTCTCGTATGGGCCAATGTGAAGAGCATCACAACGGAACATCATCGATGGCAAATGGAATGAATGGCGGTGGTGTTGGTGGTGGAAGCAGTAGCATTAACACAACAACTACGCCGGCGAATGTGAATAACCAGGAGAACATAGTGGATCAGGGAATGCAAGAGGCGCCACACTGCGACGATTCAACGAAAACGTTGAATAGACGTGTTGGATCAGCAGCAGGAGTAACAGCAACACCCGCAGCAGCAGCAGCAGCGGTGAAAGCAGTCGGTAGTGGAAACAATTCAATAGAAAATAATACAACGGTGCATGCAATTGACGATGAGAGTGACGATGAAGAGGAAGAAGAAGAGGAAGACGACGAAGCAGAGGAGGACGAGGATGGTGATGAGGAGGATGATGAGGATGAAAGAATTAGGGGAAATAATAGAATGCGACGCAATGATGAAATTGGTAATGGTAGCAATGGTACGAGAATGATGGCAGACACAGCAGGAGATCAGGAAGTACATGGTGGAGGTAGTGGTGGTAGCGGTGGTGGTTCGACGATGCCAATGGGAATAGGGGAAACTGGGATGGGAATGGGGATGGGTGGAAATATGGGGGAATTGAGCGGTGGTGGTGGTGGCAGTGGGGGCGCCAGTGGAGGCGGCATGGGCGGCTACTGGAGGCATAGCAGACCCTCCAGTCCCCGCATGCCGCCTCCTGAGCAGCCGGATCACAGGCCAAAGAGCCGACACGAAAATCAAATTGGGAATATAGCCACGACTAAATACAATAATCTTGGATATTGGAGGGCTAGACGTGTGACATTCTATAAAAATGGCGATCCGTATTTTCCTGGTGTTGAATTCAGGTGAGTGAATTTGTTTGGATTTGCAGCATGAACTGTAGTAAACCAATTTTGTTTCATTGTTGTTCGGTTTTCGAACACAAGCATTGCATTGAATTGCTTTGGTAAATAGTTCATCTGGAGTATTGGCGAACTGGGACAATGTTGAGTATTGAATATCAAAAAATTTGATTAACTCCTGGGAAGTATTGCATGTTGTAATCAATCCCATTGCAGAAAAAAAAACATTATTTATCTGTTGAGTAGATAAATTTTTGGGTAAGGGATTTGGTTCTACGTTTGTTGCTTGTTTTTCACAATTGTATCGTTATATTTCAAGTAATTTTAACTTGAATTTCGGAAACATAGAATGTAACTGACTAATTCATGTCTGGACGCATAATTAAACTTTGCTACAAAAATTTCATATGCCAACTCCTTACTTCCTATAGGAAGATGATTTCATCACGAATGGAATTTAGCAAAGACTCATCAGTCATTAATTCCACTCGAAGAATGGATGTGAAGTGTTTGTTGAGGAAAAATATGACGATTCTAAATCGAGAAAATCAATGAGATCGAAAATGAGTTCTCAAGACTCGTCGAATTGTTAATTCAAAATTTGTTGATAGTGATTAGAAGTTGCATTTAGACTTATATTAAGCTGTGTTTCATTCATTTTTCCCTCATTTTTCACCATTGGTTTCTTAATAGTTACTTTTCAAAATTTTATTCATCAATATAGGTGAGAATTTCAAATTGTATGAACAATTTAAATCCTGCGGAATCTCAAGTTTTTCGTTTTTATTTCGTCATATTAAATATTCTATTCTGAATTCATTGATTAAGGACCCTGATCACTGTTTGAGTTTCTCATAAAATGTCGACAGAGATATTATTAAGTGAATTACATGACAAGTCATAGAATGATGAATTAACAAGAATTAATTGATATGTCAATAAATCGATTAAAATGTGCAGATTCAAACCGGGACGGGATATTGGCTCACTCGAAGCATTGCTTGATCGACTGTCATTGCGTTTGGATCTACCACGAGGCGCTCGACATATATTTTCAATGGATGGCGATCGAAAGCTCAATCTTGACGAGCTTGAAGATGGTGCTTCGTATGTTGTCTCCAGTTACAAAACCTTCAAGGTAAGTTATGATGAAAAAGCAACAAGGTTTCTCCCCAAAAATGTCATCATTCTAATGAAAAATGATGAAAAAGAGGAAGTAGAGCACGAGTGCGTGACAAATAAGAAGGAATAAATTTATGATAATTAAAAAGTCTTAACAGGGAGAGGAAAAGAAAAAGAGAATGGAACATATAAAGGAAATATTTCTCGTGCGAATAAACGACAATATGCGACTCCTCCTTTCCCTCTTTCTTACATGGCCTCAATATTCATGAGACTGTATACAAGTTTGCACGCGTTTGTTTTTTCTACTTCTTTCCCTCCCCATAAATACACATAGCCGTAACTGTGAAATCCTATCATTTCATACACATATACATACGAAAATGACGAGGGTGAAAGAAAAAAATAAAAAATGCTGGCAATTTATTAGATGGAAAATAAAAATGCTTATGCGTATAATGACCTCAAGAAGAAAGAACTTGTATACACATCCATATATCACAGTACATGAATATGATTGTGGAAATGTGTGAGTGTGTGTTGATCTGGCCCAGATCAAGAAGCCGTTAAGCAGGCCACACGCAACACTTACAGTCTGTTTGTCGAATAAAAGAGGCAATTTAATACAAATCACTGGCCTTCCCATTTAACCTTGTCAATTTAGAAATGCAATCAAATAAAAAGTAGAAAGGGGGGAAAATTGATATTGACAATCTGAATTAATTGAGAATTGAGTCATCAACAAGGGAAAAGAAAAAATAATAAAATACGAAATGCTTAGTTTTGGAGTAGAGGAATAAAAAAATAGCTATTTTCAATCTGCGAGTAAATTCCTTATTTCTCTAGCTAATTTTTTTTATAAATTAACTTTAATAATGATACATCGCGTTAGTAAAAGGCAGCAGTTCGCCACACCCAATTGTCCGCCAATTTGTTTCAACGATCACATCAGGGTGTGACCGAACGAATACATAGTGAAAGATCGAATGCAGCACACGATCGAACAATTTTTATTTTCATTATTTTTGTATTTTTCTCTCTCTATTCCTTATTTTTTCTTTTTCTTTTTTTTCTCATGGCCAGGTCACCCATTAATCCGTTTAAGTGGCTCATTTTTTTCCGAGTAAACATTAGTCACGATTGTATTAGGATATTACATTCAGTCATGGCGTAAATATGCTGCTTACAATTATTGACTGTACAATGTGAATAGTTTTCAACTTTATCTTCCGATATGATCGTTAGCCGTCTTTGAATTTCTGTTTGTGATTAAATTAATGTATCAACTTTGACGATAGAATTAAAGGAGACAATTCGATTTGCCATAACTTTTTAAATTCAAATTTCTGATCGAGCGATAAACTAATAGTTCGATAGTTGATGCGGGAGACTAGAAGTTGGAATAAAAGAAACCTTGTCAATTGTAAATATCTGTTATTAATTTCATCAACTGTTATGTGTCATTATATTGTTCATGACACACAGAATGTGAGTCTATCTGAAATGACTATAGCTCATTCATGCATACAAAGCGCATGAGGTTGTTCTTAAATTGGCGAATATAAAATAAATAATGGATTGGACATTGATTGGATTCTCAATTGCATGTTATCAATTTAAGAACATTTCAAATTTAGCTAATGTCTTCGGAAGATCAATGCGCAGTTCATATACGTTTGTAACACAAGTGGTTTCTCGGACTTTTGCATTGAAAAAGGTGCAAAAATCGATTATATGATTCAAATAAAAATAATGTGTTTATTCATTAGTTAAAAATAGTATTTCAATGCGGAATGGTTTTTGTTGATTTTATATGAACCACATATCATATCAACGTAATACTTGATAACACACAACTCAACAATGTTTATACCGGCAGCACGTGGTCATCGATGGTGAAACGTGTGTGCAGCACATCGACGAGAGTATGCAGCAGTAGTAGTTGTCGTAGTAGTAATTGCGGCAATTTTGTGGCGGTGGTTCAAGTGGAAGGAGTAGGAGTTTCAATATATTAGCAGCAAGGATAAAGTGTCTGACCTGCGCCATACTTCTTCTCCTTAAAAATATATAGATTCACTAGCGAACATACCAACTATATGAATCTATATATGATGTATAGGTATGTAAGAGGATTGATAAATATATTGTGGGCCACACCTGCGCTGAAATTGTGTATGGGAAAATTTTACATTTCAGTTAAAGCAACTGCTTTCGGATAAAAGCTTAACAATATTTTTTTTTTTAATTTCCACACTATTTATCTTACATTTATATTTGTTCTAACAATCATTTGGAAAATGGATGATTTTCAATTGGATCTAGAGAATGAATTCTACTTAAAATGTAGCTTGCGAATTTGGACACTGGAGGAAGTGATAGGGGAGAAAAATGGAAGGCTCGAATCGATCAAGGGGGTGAATGTTGACGGATTTTTTTCCATAGATTGTTCTTCAAAAATACGGCAATAATATTTTTCATTTAAAATCACGTGTACATAAATATTGATTCATAATTGTCATTATCATCGAAAGAAGAAAAAGTCTTAAAGTTCAATGTTACTCAGTATAGTTGATATCAATCGATTCACAACAATTAGTGATTGATTAAGGGAGTATCCTACTTTGGATGTTGCAAATAATCGATTTTCCCAACGTCATTGCTCAAATCGATTGATAAACTATCCAAAAATGTATGTATAAAGTAACAGAGACTAATTTCGAATATTTGTGAAGATAGAAATTTGGAAGCAGAGGAGCGATGAGCAGATTTGTGGCTTCATCGGAAACTTAGAAGCGCTCACGACTTTTCTGGCAGGTGTGGTCGCAACAAAACTAAATGATCTTTTAAACAAAACCGAAGATTATATCCTTCAGTATTCAATTCTTTACTAGGTGAACCTTAAAGTTTTGTCAAAAAAGTATTTTCAAACGAGTTTTATAGCAAATTAAACAGATAATTTCTTTCCTCAAAAATACAATTTTTGTTTCAAACCTGAGGAAAGTTACTATTTCACGATTTTTTCCGCTCATTCTTGATTCATCCAGAAGAAAAATGAGGCAGTTGAAATATTTATTGGTTTTATCGATGCAGTCAAAAATTACGAGCAGCATCATCAATAATTTTTTTTTATACATTCCAAATACACATTAAATAAAATATACTCGTAAAGTTCACTGAACTTACTTGTTTCATTTTTCTATGAAAATATTATCAAAAAATCGATATTTTTGGATCGCCAAAAGCAGGATTTCCCTTTAACTACGGATGAATGTTAAATATTGCATTATCCACCGATGAAATTCTAGAAAATGAAAATTAATCGGCCTCGCCTAAAATTGCATAGTTCATATTCATGAAAACATATCAAACTCACCTGAAAATCGCACTTAAACCGATTGTACCACCGCTCCACATTAATCTCCGGATCAGAATAAAAATAATTCATTGATGCATTCTATTTATTTTGTTTTTTTTTTTCACACGACGTCTGATAATGTAAGCAATACGCAGGCAGGTGCGTTTACACAGAACCCTCACGTCACGCAGTAAAGTCCTATGAAGGTACATGAATCACAGGAAAGAGCGAGAGGGTGCAGAAGCGATTGTGGAAGGTATAAGGCGAGTCAAAAGGCTTGTGGTGGACAGGGGAGGTTGGGTGGTCGTAAGTTGACTTCCGTTTGAGGAGGTTGATGCAGAGCGCAGGACGCTACCACCGCAGGTTTCCCCTTTTTAACGTTCCTTATATACACATATACACATAAGGAAAGGCATGCCGTATCTCATTGACCGGCGGTCAGAGGGAGAGAGCATTTGGGATCAATACACTGGCCCTGCGTTAGTCTGCTGGACGATCTCACTTTCGCAGTCGTTTATATATTAACATCGCATATGTATTTCAAATGATACCACTCACTTTATACACAAATATATGTTTATTTAGTCAATGGTAGAGTCCATATTCTTGGAATTGAAATTCATCACATTTACACATATGCGCAAAGTTATTGATAATTGAAAACCGAGTCTTTCTTTACACTTAATTATTTCATTATTTTTGTAAGTCATTTGGCGATCGAGGTATTTCATCTGATTTGATTTAGGCTGTTGGTATTCATTCATCAAATTGCTATCAAAATTTCTTTACTCAGTAGAATAGAAGCTAACATAGAATCTATTAGTACGTAATTGAATATGTGAGCTAATTGCACTAAGCGATGTGATTCAATTGAGTTTGCCTCGAGTTTATGGAAAAAGTAATTGAGGGATAGTCCACACTTGGTGACAGCTTGGGGGTTTCATCAATCTTTTCTATTCACGTTTGTATGAAAATAACCGTTTTAATGAAGGTACACATTGATACAAATACGAAATAACCAGGAAAAGTTTCATACACAGAATGGGGAGTTTAAAATCTCCTGTTATATAATCGAGGAAAAATGATAATGATCTCTTAAAATTTAGATGTATTTGAGCGGTGGCGTAGATCGTAAGAAACCTCCGAATTTTCGCAATGGGCTTTTATACAAATTCAGACGCTTATTATAAAAATTTTTATATGTGTCCAATTTTATCTGATGACTTTCAGAAAATCGAATTAGTTAGATACTAAATTATTCTCTTCTGATTTTGTATTTACACCTCTTCTGTTAGTGAAATCATTTCGAATCGATCAACAAGAAATGCCAGATCCAGGTAAATGATAATGGCTGCAATTATTTGGCGTGAACCTGAATGATTTGAATAACTGTCACAATGGAGCATGATTATCTCCGAATAATTAACTGATTTTCATCGGACTTATATTTCCGTTCGGTCAAGACATTTTCAAAATTTTCTTTTTTCATCAAAATTGCACACATACCTATACAAAATTAAAATCCATTCATTGTATCCGAAACATAATCAGAACCAAGTGATTGCCATGTTCGTGAGTTTGAGAGTGAGAAAGAAAATATAGATTTTATGATTTACATCCAAAGATACGGTGAAGTTCGAATAATAACCAGAAGCCCGAATTTCAAATGATTTATATATTATGAGTTCGAATACCCATTATCAATACGCATATCACACAAAGATAGGAAATGATGTCTTTGTGATGACAAAAAACTACATATTTTTTTAATTGGAATAATGACTCATCGTAAATGCTGCTCACATTTGTAGAATGGTAAAGAGTTTATGCCAAGGTCATCAAATGATAATCAAACCGACAGTGATAAATATCCAATATGATGTTTCAATGAGGAACTACGGTCAAATGGATTGTTCACTGTAGAATGTATTAGAGAATAGAGTACCTGCAGATATTTTCTAATAAATGTACACAACTAACTCGAGAGTGTTACCACATGTGCAGTTTCCTATGAAAGGAAGTGCAATAGTTTTTGCGCAGACAGTAAGTACAGATATAACTAGACATTTATTTTATACCCTCAAGTGTCTAACGACACGTGAATTCTCTACAAAGAAAAAATAGTATTCAAACATGTAAAAAATGTGTTTGCGATTCTTTCAAACAGAAACTACACATTTAGTGGCACACATGGAATTACTCTACTTCAAAAGTTTAATATGGCTCACTTTATGGAACAACACATTGTAGCTAAATTCTATCGAATTATTTATTCAATTATCACACCAAGGAATAGTGTTAAATGAACTATTTTTGTTATCAAAGGCTTTTCTTGTATTCATTCCATATGTAAAGAAAAAAATTAATTTCACCGAATCACAAGTTCGGCATTGGCGATTTTGTTGACAGAACCATTTCCTCACAATTCTCCTACCAATTCTATGAAATTACATTTATTTGGCTGCTATGCCCCAGTCAAGATATGAAATATGAGAGACATAAAACATTGATTGCGTCAATTATCCATTCGTGATCAGAACGTGTGACACACAGGGTTTTGGAGACATCAACTGATAAAAAAAGTTAAATAACACTGAACTCGGGCAATTGTCCATGGATGATCAAGCCATGTCTAAAATTTGACTTGAAAATATTACTATTGTTCTCCAATTCATTTACTCAAGTCATAAGAGATGAAAGTATAGTTCATCCACACGATATACAATTGTCTTTGATCATGGTGAATAACCATTTCTGACTCTTGAACAATTACTGAAGCCAATGAACTTCTCGACATTTGAATGCATATGCGTTGTGATTTAGTTTTCGTACATTATCAATGATATTATTATCAGTAGATTTGATGTGGGATATTAAAAAAACTTGAATTTCGTTCGGGTTAATGAGTACGTAGGATAAAATATTCCACCAGTCTGCACTGTTTTAACGAGTATACATATTTATTTGTGATATCATCAGTGTTATCTAAATCGTAACAAACTCTTGTGCCATTGCTTCTTTCAACGATGAATTTTATATCCTCGTTAGACTTAGATAGTTTATTATGTCGTGCATGAACATAGGAGGAGGGTCTTTGTTATCGGCCGTCAGTGGTTGATGGGGCAATGAACGGTTTATTATACCTACATGCTTGTGTCTTTCTATGTATATATTATATGTTTTGTACTGAAAATTGGATGGATTTACATGATATCGAGTTGCCTGGTTGTGGTTAATTACACGTTCGATTATTATTGTATATCCTAGGTTGTATTAATGTATATGTTTCGTTGACGGGCAAGACACTGTAATAGTTCTAGGTTGGCGTTTATAAACGATACTGCCAACCCGAGCATTGATGTTCCCACTTGTTATAGAAAAGACACATGTTTCCGTCTGTATCGCTGATAGTATATTTTCATTTGATTTATAATGGCGCTAGAAATATTCAATCAAGTAGATTTTTCAAGAAAGCCAGTAGGTATTTGTGTTCTCACACAATTTCAAATGTGTTTTGTTTTTTTTTTAATTTTGAAATAGAAAAGCAGGCTTTAACTTTTATGATTGTTATAAATTTTTTTTCTAATTATGAGTTCATCGATTCTTTCACTGATGTTAAAAGTTTTATTCATAATAGCAAAATTTAAGGATCTTCTACACACGATATGAAAAAATTATCAATATTATTTTTTCATCAAACCATATCCTTCCCAGGCTAAATACAAACTCCTGATAGTTGGCTTCAAATTTTTTCCAACCGACTTGTCTATGTTGAACTATTGCATAAAACTATTTTAATTATGACATTGTATCGCAATTGATGAATTATATACTAAAATCATACTATATCACAATGAATTCAAACAGTTCACATCAATGATTTTCAATATTCGAATGAATTGCGCTAGGATCAAGAGTGATAATAATCGCTGATGCGACTGGGTGAGACTTTGGTGTTTGGTTTTGCAAATCGTGAGATAGTCGGATTAAAAGTAATATGAGAGGCCATGACAGAATGTTCAGTAAGTTATACAAGTGTTAGTAGTAACCGTTGAACACCACAAATATCTCAATAGCATCTGTTTGCGCTTCAATCGAAATTATAAATGTGTGTCCTCCGGCGATGTTCATAACATCGAACAGTGTTTCAATGAGATTAGCCGTTTTAAGGGTTTTTAATCAGAATTGTTCATAAATTGGGACAATCCTAACGTTTAATATTTTGTAAATGATTTCAGGCCAGATTCATTGATGAAAACTGATTTCAATTGGGGTGAAACCAAAAGATTGAATATTCTTCATTGCAAAAATATGAAAATGGGATTTCTAATTTTTTTGTTTTTTTTTACGTAATATTGAAACTGTGTATTAGTACGCATTTCATGTGTATATTTCATGATCGGAGTATGCAATAGTGTTATCTCAATCGAAAGTTCTCAGCGGTTAGAAATAGTATGGAAAAATCTAATCGAGATATATTATACGTGAGAAGTAGCCAGTGATATTTCGTCCGTTATAAATTAATAATTCTCAAACACATGACCGGAAGAAACGAGATTGCGTGCGTCATTAACCTAGTAATAATAAATCGATTCGATAAATAAATGATTGATGAATGATATCAATTCTACTGTTAATAATTGACGTTGTGTAGGTTCGAGATATTTTTATAACATTTTCTGAGTAAACACAAATTCACGAGCAGAATATGCAACCCTATTTTTTTACTTCTATATAAATCAATATTTATAAGTTATGCAGACATAAACTATCTTTTGATTCTCTATTTTCGTAATCAGATGTTACTCACTATCGCATGCGATAGTGAGTACACACAATATTTCTTTCCTGTACAACAATTGCATGAAGAAAATCGCACGCTGATGAAACTAATAATTTATAAAATGATTCTTTGCATTGCTGATTTTTTTTTATTTCGGGTTTGTCTTTCACAAAATTCGACGTGAGCGATATATTCAAACTCTCCCAACGACATTTCGCAGTGAATTCAACAAGGCCTTCGTACCCAAATCAGGGTAAATCATTGCCCGGAATCTCGAATAATTTTAATGTGTGTAGATGTCTGTGCCTCCCTCTATCAGCTGCTACTGCCGTTATTATTCATCGAATGAGCATTACCCTATTGGAACGATTTCAGAAAAATGACAAATAAATTTATAAAATCTTAATTGGATCCATATATATATTTGTCCATTTTTTTTCTTAATCTATGAGATCTTTCCCACAGCTGGGTAACTTTCACACAGAATGAAACTCCGACAGCCAATAATTTGGTGACGAAACTTCGTTGAAGTTTTATTTGCGTTTATAGGAATATGGAATTGACATGAAGTGAATTATATGCGATTCGTCGATAAATTCCACAATGTCAAAGCCAGTATAGAACTTGCTAGTATTTACATTCTGTTTCATCTTAATTTTCATTAATCCAATCGAGAATAACACTAATGTGTTTCATTTAAAGGAAAATTGATTGATCTAAATCATTCATTCGTGTCGAGATATATTGGCCGTTCATTAATAGTCCATATAATGTTAAATATAGAAAGGTCATCGAATAAATGATGATTCTGGAATATAATTGAGAAGAATACAAAATGAGAATGAATGTTCTAAAAACACTTTTTAATCAAACAATTATGATAGTAGTAACAGCATTGATACAAAGTAGGGATTCGGGGAAAAAAATGAGAACAAAATTAAAAATGATGGAATTAAACTTAAAATAAACATGTGATGTAGCTTTTTTCCAGTTGTGATATTTCATGTACAACACACCATCTTAGTCCGCAAAAACAATTTTACGCATTCTTCTTCAAATGGCAGAAGATGATGATGGTACAACTTGATTGCAAAAGCAAGTAATAAAATAACACCTCAGAGTGACTTTGATAGTTGATCTCACAGTTTGATAACCGAGACAGTGATTATTTCTCCAGAGGATCGAAGAATCGGAGCCAAGTGAGAGTATTGTCAATCGTTGTAAACATTATTATTTTTTTCAACTCTTGACTGAATGGAAATCATTGTAGATATCATATCATGTTACTGGAATCTCTGGACATTATTTTCTCATAGATGAAATCACCTCCGTTGTAGCATTCAACAATATTCATTGAATTATATGTCGTTGATAAGTAAAAGTGTTGCATAAGAACAAATAAAGAGGATGAGGACTTGTAGTGGCTGACACGTAGACTGGGAATTCGCTTTTTGTATCACAAACTTGGCGTATGTGTATGAAAACATAGGACTCACAGGCCATAACATTCGACGCTTATATTTTCGTGTAGCGTTGAGTGCTGGTCCAAGAACGTTCTTTAAATAAGAGGAAAACTCTTCACAATTCATTTCGTTTTCAAAAAAATCGTAGTTTCCTGTAAGCAAAATTTTATCAACTCCACTATCGACAATGTTCTTAAGGACCTCAATTTCATAATCATCATTGGATGAAGCCTGGAATTTGAATCATAACAATTGATCATGATTAATGAATTTGTATGAACATAATTACACGATTAAGAAAGTATTTATATTACGTTAAATCGAAATAGAGAATTCATTTCAGTTAGCGACAAAGCAGGAATCACTTTCGATAAATTGACATGATGTGTTTCGGTAACCCTTTTAGCTTCATATAATTCTTCAGTGACGAGACGCAAGTTGTCTGTATTCGAATAGTTTGAATTGAAGACCAATTGTGGAATAATTATGTTCTGCATTTCCCACAGCCATCCAAATCTCATAGAAAATTTCGACAAATATGGTATCACTAAATATTTTTCAATCTCAAAAATTATGTGGAACTGATTGTGTTGAGTTTGGGCACATCACATGGAGCGTACAATGTTTCAGAAAAATATGTTGTCATGCTCATTATGTAATATTATTCACTGAATAAATTCGCTAAATCCAGGAAATATAATAAATAATAATAAACAAATAATTCCCTGCTATCCAGACATTTCTAAATAGGATGCAACTAATATATCAATTGATTATATTTGGTCAGAAAAATAAATCACACTTGGGCCTATCATATTTCCAAGATTACGATTTTCGAGATAAATTTGTCAACATTAAGATCAGAAATGCCGGAAAAGATAACGGATCTGAAATCTCTTGTATCAGCTGTGACGTATATGAGTTGATCACACCAACCAAAACCCATTAAAATTGAATTTTCTAGTCAAAACGAAAATTGAACAAGATTGATAATGGAACTCTCCATGTCTAACATCAGGTTTGAGGAAGTGTCGGGTTTTTAATTTTTCGCTCCAACCGTCGCGAGCAAGGCTCAATTGAAACATTGACAAATGCAAATTCTGTTCAAACCGAATATTTAACATTGAAACGGCATTATCAATGTTATTATTATCTGTCGTTAACATCACTTTACAAGACGAGTCGAACATTCCTCGTAGTAACCGTGTCATTTCTAACTATAGGCCATAACAACTATTTCAAGAACAAACAGCCGTTTCTCATTGCACGTATCATTCCTGTTCATTTTTCTATCTCATGTATGTAAAAATTGTAGAATATTGGTTGTGAATAGAAATAACTGCATTCCATTTTCAAGGTATGAAAACTCTCATCTTTACAATAAAGTGATAAAGTAGAAAAAATTGATTTTGGTACCTGTGATCTTGGTCTTGAGTTCTTGAACTGCATACAATTCCTTCTGTATTTTTCTTTTCGCAATGAAGAATATTTTCGTATGCCCAATGTGCCCTGGGCCATCGTAATTTTACATACTGCAGTGAGTCTGTCATGAGCAACTTTACATATTTCCCTATATTTTCATTTATGATAAATTCATTCTGCGATCTCAAACGAATTACGCCAAATCCTGTGAAGTTCTCATCTGTCTCTGCCAATGACATGTTGAAATAATCCAAACTGTTTTGAAAACACTCATTTGCAGGCAGTTGATCTTCTGCGCCTGCGTTTACAAACCAAAAGTGTCGAAGAATTATAATTTTAGTTCACATAATATTGAAGAGAAATGAAAAAATACAATTCAATTCATGGATAAATTGAGCTATAACTTTTTCGTGCGTACTGTAAGGGATAGCAGACGGGAGCTAATATAAAGGAAGGATGAGCAAGGATAGGATTTGGGAACGCAGAGAGGGCGAGCAAGGAAGAATATGAAGACTGGATCTGCAGATCAATGCAGATCGTGTGTACTGTAGATATGGCAATAAGAATGTATGTGAATTAACGAATGAAGAATGGGTTATGACGGAATGTATATTGTATGTGACGTATCTATATATGAAGCCAAATATGTATATGAAGGAATAGAAATATATGTATGAGTTCAATAATTATTGATCGACTGTTACTTGATCCATTGTTGCATGACTCAATCATCGGTTCCAGAATGGGTTGCGCAATATTTTCGCCATTCATATGGCCATTGGTATTATGAATAATATCGTACTGTCTGAGAAACTTGTCAAAAAAAATATCGAATTCTTCACATCTTGGTGTCGCGACAAGCCAATAAAATTCAATATCAGCTGCGCGGCAAAGTGGCAAATATAAAAATGAAATTGATAATACAAACAATAATCGTATCATGTTCCCGCTCTTGGTAGTAAGTTGATTCTACGAAAATTTTTTGCGTCAACTAACTTTACTTGTATATTACAATTACCCTTGTATAGCCCAGTCTTAATATCATCATGCAAACCAAACTATCGTGCAGTGAGTTGCAACGTGTCTGTTCTATTGAATGATATGGCTTTATCTAATCTTTGTGAACAGTAAAAATTTGTCCTTGCTTGCGAGCATAAACTTTAGAATCACTGGTATATGGTAGAAAACATTATATGATGTGGCAAATATGCACGAAAAAGTATGCTTTTATATAAAAACATTGTGTCAGTGAACTCATTCAAATCTTTTTCATTCATTTGGAAAAGAGGAAATTCAGAAATGAAATTACCTAACTAGTAACATCCCATACAAATATGAATTTGGAGGACTTTCATCAAAGTCTTTTTGTCTCTTTCAATAAATGTAAATATGATTCATCTGTAATGGTCTACTAAACTTATGTTGGCTGCCCATTTCTTGAGTAATTAGTTCTACATCATTCTCCGATCACTCATTTTCGAACATCGGATAATGCAATATTGCTTGATTATCTATGACGATGTCGCAAATTATTGAATTCATATTATTCGCTTACTAAATAACTATATCGTGACTCATTAGTTCACGAAATACGTCATACGTAAATGTACTGAAAAAAAAAGACGAAAATTCGATGACGTTTGGTGGTGTCTAATATAGTAAGAATATTTCAACTCCGAGAGTAACATTTTGGGACAGGGAAACACCAATCCTGAGACCAAAAAATCATTTTCTATATTATCCGCTGCTGCGCTCGAACATTATAGACCCAAGCGGAGCGCGTGATTAACAACAAATTATTAAATGCGCCTGTTGCATTGCTAGAGATTTCCCTCTATTGGAAAATGTTACTGGGGGATGAATTGAAATCATCAAAAGCGTTCAATCTATTTTCGTCAGAAGAAACACATTTTACCCGGAGTATGGGATAAGGAGAAAATTAATTGTCACGTGTTGACATGATTTTATCACCTCATTTTAATATAAATGCCAAAATCATAACATGGATAGCCAAAGTCTCGTAGCCGATATCAACTTAATTTCATAGTTATCGACAGGCGTCATATGAATATACATTTTGAAGGGGATCTTGTCTTAAATTTATCACCGATATCGCCCTCTGAAGGACATCCAAATCTCAGGACATCATTCTCAGGAAAAAACGCAACCAAGTGGGATATGTGAAAATAAGTCATGAAACCAATATCAGTTCAACAAATCTCAAATAAATTTTTATAGTCGCTTCTGTAGCATATAAAACGTTGATGGAAATTTTCCAAAAATATTAATACAATTTTTTGCTTCTAAACTTTGTTATGAGCAAATTTATCGGTATACTACTAACCTTGAGGATGGATATTCCTTTCTTTTTCAGTATCAAACACTTCGGAATTTAATAAACGGAAAGCATTGTTATCTAGTGGCCTCATCGTGCAACTATTAATCTCTATCTTTTTTTTTGTATATCATTATCGCCATTTTCGCATAAAGTTTATAGCCATAAAAGTTTGTTAAAATTTTATTGCCGTATCGTTCTTGGTGTTACCAACAACAAAATATTCCTTTTCGCAAGTGTCGTGCAGTATTTTTTATCAATGGCTTGTCACAATTTGTCTTCACTACGTGGAAAGAATTCAGAATGGTATCAAAGAGAATATCTTTTCGTTTCTTACGGACGAAAAAATTATGTCATTTATTAAGTTCGGCGAATAATTTAACGGCACAGAATATTCCCACAGTAAAAACGAGAGAATCGTCATCGTATTTCTGTAATAATTTGTTTTATTTCATTCTTCATATATGTTCTATTTATCACCCAATTAACCTCCGTGGTGTCTAATTTACATGAAAAAGAGCAAGCAACACAGTTGAGAACGAACTGGGCTCGTCCTCAGGTAGTAAATAGGGGTACGAAGCAGGAGCACATCTTCCCCTGCAAACCATTCCATAGGGACGAAAAACTTTGCGGCGGACTGACTTTGCAAACGGAAGAGAATCGGAGGATCTGGCCAAGTGAAGCCGCAAAGAGGAGGGCGAAGAAAGCTTCGTCTAACCAACGTGAGCAGCCCGAAGATGGCGCATCCAACACAAAATCCACGACGAAGTCGAGGGTCACCCCTGCGCTTTTGGGCTCAAAGAGCGCATGACTGCCGGATCACACCTTCGGATTTACTCGAAGAGGCCGAAAGAGGCAGAATTCATCCGGAAACCTGCGGGTATGAAATAACCAACGGCTGATAATCACGGGTCGAAGTAAAGTCATAAGTCAACCTGTTGACGAATATATGAAAACAGTTTGTAACGTATTTGTAACAACTCCGGAACAAAATTAATTTAATCGTTCGGGTGTTGCAAATGAGATACAAAAACACTGAACCGATGAATTAGTCGTGGAGAAAAAAATAGTTGATAGATGACTAAAATAGATTTCTTTTTTAATTTGTTACAACCCTGACTCAATTTACTTTCGTTTGTTTTTTTTTTTATTATTTCACGCTACAGCAATTGTATTCGAGCATCTTATTTGCATATAATCGCTTGGACCACGAATGTGTTAGCGTATTAATGCCTTTCGTGTGTCACGAAAAGAAAAAGTGTTGTATAGTTAAAAATGAATTCAAAAATGTACTGACGGATAAGAAAAATTTATGTTGTTATCTTCAAATATTACTTATTTATATTCTATCCAATGAAAAGCCTTTTATTCAATATCACCACAATAATATGAAGTATGATAATTCCAAGATCTTTACACAACTGTATCAATAGTGAATTATAAAAATGGAAATAATAAACACGAATAAGAAAGAGGAAAAAATGAAGGTGGTGCGGAAAGAAAATTATAAGGTGAAATAGATGTTAATTATTTTTATACCCACGAGGTATAATTTAATATTTCTAATCATCATCAACTATACTTAAATGCTCTACTGGGTTATTTAAAGATAAGACTCTATATCGTATGAAATTATAAAATTTTAATTCAATCGTTCTTGAGCCAAATTGAGAATAACAGGGTGTGATAAAATCGGGAAATTGCGCGCGGATTTTACAATAATTTACATAAAATATAAAAATGTTGCCAATCGATGTTTCACTAAATTAATCTTCGTCTGTAGTTGTTTCAAATTCGATAATAGGAGGAGAAAAAATGAAATGAAGCAATGATTGATCATCATTAATTCTGTGGCCATATTTATTGACTGATATCTTTATCAGAGGACGAGCCGCGCTGACATTTTTCGTGCAATTAATTCGATGTATGAGAATTCATATTTTTGGACCACGTGGTGTATATCTAACGATACTAAATTCTTCAATCATAACTTAAGACATTTTAACTTTTATTTTTCATACAATTCAAAAGTCTAACTGATGACTACATGCGCTTTATGGTTTCTCTCGACTTTTTCTTCTCCATTATTGTTTCCATCTACACATGCTATGCATTCCCGTATTACAGCGGACGATTTCTCTCTTCCTCAATTACATCGAATAATATATTGATTGTTGCTAACATGATATCTTAGGATTTAATTGATGGCATCAATCCAGACCAACTGCATTCAATTTGTTTTTGAATCATCCATAGTGGGAGAAATTCTTCTTTCGTTCAGTCGAAGAATTTCCCATCAACATAATTACCTCAATTTTTTAGTCATTTTTGAATCCACTCGGGACTGTGGTGACTTTTCTAATTTTATAAATTTTATCATTTTTCAAATTTCACATCAACAAAAAACTAAACTTATTCGTCGAATATTCATGAGAGAGAAAATTTTTTATCCAATTCTCATAGAATAATAATTAACTGGCGAGATTCCTAATCAATCACACGAAAAACAAAATGAAATTTCAACTACACACGATGTCTTCATATTTAACATATATAGAACTTATGACTGATTGCATGAAACCTACGATAAACAATTGAGATTACTATATAATATGCACAACCCACATTAATGATAAGTGAGAGATTTACTTTTGCTTATAGTTGCATAAATATATGGAGAGAAAATTTTCCGTAGCGCCACTCGCTACTTGGCGTGACTTGATCATGCGTCAACTTCAACATAATAAGTAGCCCTCACATACGCAAATGGGATTTGTATGTACACATAGATGTGCAAGTATACGATTCATGTATACAATATACAATATACAGTATACATATGTTAAATGTGTCACGTGCGCCGCAGAACTCGGCATTGCTGTGACAGCGCTAATAAGACTTAGTACTCGTTAAAACACGCGTCCATCACTGAAGTACGGGTGAGTCCATTCCATGTTCATCCGCCGTGTTCTAAAAAAATTTTTCATTCTGAATGGTAATACACACATTCGATTAATCAATACGAATTCCAATGCTTACTTGCTCACGCATTAGTATTGTCACGTTCCAGTTTCACTTCAATTCTACCATAAATTCATGTCATATCAACGAATACTTGAACGATAATATTCATCAATCGATTATAAATGTCAAATTTATATCAGCCGAAACTGGAACAATCACTCATCCAATATTTATTAGTCGTTTGAATATTGAATCAACTTTTTCCTGCGAGTAAGAGTAATATAAATTCAGATATTCGCCATCAAAACATTCGCATGTAGAAGAAAGAGCAATGTTGTCGAGTTAATGGAAGAAAAAAAACGAAGGGTTTGATTGAAGAATATCCTAGCCGTATATCCGAATTGAAGACTGGCCATCAAAGAAATATACACAATTCAATGCTTTCTGCAAGCGCTTATCCATCGTATCATAATACCATTTTAAGTTTCTCGAAGAAAATTCTATGATTATTAATTTTCATCGTGTATTTACAATCAAAAATTTCTTCTATGGAGAACATCAATATCTCTGATCCAAAATATAATCAGTTGAATTTGATTTTGACGTACTACGGCGTTCTAGCATCAGCTTTGATGAGTAGATATTTGGCAACAATAAAAGCAGAAAAGTCGTTGTGGCTATGCTACACATATGAATCAGCAATAAAATTCATCTCGTCAATCTACAGCCATTGAATTTGGTTCTACATCAATAAAAAACGCTCGCTATAATATAAAGCAAGAGAAAAATATGCAATCATAAACAGGAATTAACATAAATGTTTTTTTCTAAAGATAAACCGTTTCTGGTAAACCTGATGAAATCGCATAATGTTGTTATCGTGAAACAGGTCGATTAACAAGAAGAAAAATTGCATGAATGATGCAAGAAAAAAAAATAAGGCCGGAAGATTGACTGCACTTATGTTAATATTTCTAGTTGTATATATGGAGGTGCGTGGAAAACGCTTGTAATGGTGTCACGACACGATTCCAATAAAGCACAAAAACTGTTGCACGATCAGAAAAAAAAAGTGAGGAAAAAACGGCCATGTAGGTCATTTGATTACGATAATGGATGATTGAAAATTAAAGTGATCGAGACACTGATTCATTCTCTTATATATCGTAAAATCTTATTTGATTGAATTAGCAGGAATGTTCCAATGAACGACTTCTGAATTCATAATATCAAGGGATAATCTGATATCATCGATCTGGTTTTCCATTTCATTGGTCATATGATGTCTACCTTTCATTCCCGTTGAGATTTTCTGGACCTTCACAATTTAGAAGCTTGCCGGAGTTAAATGAGTTCACCTGGGTAGCAGTGTGAACAATTGGATAACAAATGAGAAAATATTTTTCCTAAAATGGCATCTACTGCCATCAAAATCGCTGCTCTGTGATGATAAAACAATTCATAAGTTTTGATTGTGACACCGACATAATACATCAAGAAAGCAACATTTTTTTTTAATTTCACACCTCAAGGTGACATGAGAACTGATTGAAAAGTCCTTGATAGAATGTGAAATGCTTTAATAGGTAAACATTCATCAAGTTTTATCAGAAGATATTATAGGATGAAGAGGTCATAATTTTAGATATAAGGTAACATAACGGTCGCGGTAATGGTGAAGAAAGTATGTCATATGTTGTATTGGTAAATCTGGAATCGAAATTTAAATGTTGTTTTATTGTGGCATATCTTAGTCCACATTCAACTGCGATTCTCTCATGATTTGACAATAACACCAGCCACTCCCGGCTATCTTTTTCAATGGAGTCATGAATTCATCCAATGATACATCGCAAGCGTCACAAAAAATAATTTTTTAAGTATTCATGTCTTATTAATTATAATTATTGAGACGTAAATAATATTCAATTCGACTAAGGAACAGAAATTTTCTTTTTCCTAAGGATTTGTCAATTCAAAAACTTATCTTATTTATTAGAGGAATATATTCGATCGACCTGCTTCCTATCCTGTTAAATTCTCATCTTCACAATTGTTTTTCATACACGCATTGTCTCCAATCATTACTCAAGTCTCAAGATTGTCTAACACAAGTTCTACGCGATTTTTATTCAATAGTGTTACAATCGTTTGCTACATGAACCAACGTAATCCTTGAATTGATTTCGAAAATGAAAAATATTCTATCGATTAATTTCTATAAATGTTTATTAAACAAAGAGTCTTTGAAGACTTGAATTTTCATATATATTATTATGAAATTCGTATTCAGATTGTTTACTCTTGAGCGTTGTAGAAATTATCATCATATTCTTCAAGCTAAAACAAAGTTCTTTGTTATGTCGTACGCTATAGTATAATTCGAGCATAATTATTATCATTATATAGCTTGTATTTATATTTAATCAATCTCAAAGAATCATGCTATTATACGACACCACTTTAATGTTAAAATTTGCGTGTGGTAAACAATTAACATGACGGGAATGATGTTTATGAGTCAATAAAGCGAGTGGGCCGACGTATGGATACATATACAAATATATATATATATATTTGTAATCACTTGGTCACAAAAGACAATGGAAAGAGTGGATGGGCACAACCCATTCTCGTAAAGCGGTGAGCATGGCAGTGGAGCGAGTCCATTCACGTTTAGTTTCCCAAGCACCCTCTCCTACAATTGCCACTTTCTCCTAACCCACCCACCACCTCAATGTCTATACAGCTTTCTACAGCTTTAATTTACATCTTTGGTTGAGCGACGTAAATTGTAAGAGCTCCATGTCGTCGCACACTGGCATTCACCAAGGCCAAGGTCGTCTTATACATCATCACCCCACATACACACACCCATACACACATGTAAACACATTAACAGGGTATTCGCTCTTAAAACTTCCAACAAAGCAATAATACATATTTCTCATGAATTTTCTTTTTCCTTAACGTCTCGTTTTCCTGTCTTGAATATTTTATTTCTCAAACCTTGATTGCACACAAATCAATAATGCATCTAATGGAATAAAAAACTTGGAGCTGCTTGAATCATTATAGGACGACAGTAACCAAATTTTTAAAGTGAGAAATAATGCACAGTCTGAAGCAGAGTCAAGAAATTATGCGATTAAACAAAAGATAATAATTCTCACGTGTTCGTGAATATTCACAGAGTAGTGTCAACTATCAATGAGTATCATCAAAAAATTTCTGATAAATATATACATTCATGTTCTATAAATCTATCTTGCAATGAATCGATGATAACATTTCGGAATGTGACCACACTCGAATAACTTTATTGGGACGATTCCGTCTGTATTCTGTATCTGCACGATGAGGAAAGGATATCATTACATAATTCATACACTGCAAGGAAAAAAGTGTTGGAATAGACTCGAGTCAACACTGGTATACCGTTAAAATGGACTCACACCGATATAGTGGTGTTATAATTTTATTACTGTTTCCTTCTTTTTTTTCTTCTTACAGTGTAACAGGATTATTCCAATAGAACGAATGGGTGGCCGAACATTTCAAGAGTGAGTTATTCCGAAAAAAAATAGAATGAATGAGAAGAAAATGTATCTAAGTTATAGACATGACTGAGAATATTCAGAAAAAAATATTGCTATCAATTTGATATTAGAGACGGTGCTCATTCAATTTGCAATATTGCGCACTGCTCTTTCTTCCAATTCGTAGTCAAGCACGACAGGTTCACATTTTCCTGCAAAACTTACCGATCAGCATAAGAGTTTGAAAACACACAAAATTGTAATTATAATAAATACTTACGACGTTAATTTTCCTAAGAATCAATAATTAAAAAATAGAATAATGTCCCGTACTACATTTTTCAATTAATGCTTTTTTATTCCTATTAGTTCAAAGTTTCAGCTCAAGTGGATATCAATAGTTTTCGTTCTTTATTTCATGAAGAAAACTAGGAATTTCTCAACTTTAATTTCTAAATAAAAAAACGTTCCACATATTGTTACGATTCCCGATGACACTGTAGTAAATTCGTATACAACTTGAATTCCTCTTGTTCCAATTCATTGGTGTCTTGAGTTTCGTAAAATCATAGCCACAACTCCAAGAAAAAAATGCCGTTTTGTGGAGAATGCATCAAAATTCCTGGAATCAATCAGCAGATCCTTCTGTTAACTCTCTGTCATTGTGGAATAAGTATATAAACTAATGTAATTCGCATTCGTCATTTAACCCAGCCTGAATTTTTAATTGCGAAATTCCTCTTCTTCAACTGATATTTTTTTATCATCAGAAAGATCACTATCGTTATTGAAATTATTATTGCATTTGAGACATTCAAATTATTCCTGGCGGATTATCATAATTCAATGTAAATTTAGTAGATGTAATGTTGATCAAAGTGCAGGACCCTTTCAATTGAGTTCAAAGACGATGCTATTAACCCTTGACCTTTTGCCAACGCATTCGTCTGGTCGTGCACCTCAAATTATCCACCTCTACCAACTACACACATCAGACTGTTTCGTGTTTCGTAGTTATGATCAGATAACAACTTGTCTGACAGCGATTAAATTTTTGACTTCCATACATGTTCTGGTTGAATATTTGATAAAAATAATTATGAATTGATTCCTATCAGGTCATAGGATATATTTATATTTTAATTTTTGCAGACAGCAATTGCTGGGAAATCAATGGCTCAAAAATTGATCGGTATCTTTGTTGTAAATCATGAAACATACTTCATCGAATACGAAATGAAGACAGGAATAATTATTTCATAATGTATAGACGAAATTCCGTGAAAGAGATATACAAAAAAATTGGAGACTGTTAACTGAAAAGAACTCCAAAACATTATCTCTATTAAGGAATCATAGCATCAAATTTCACGGGATATTTCGCTTTTTCTGGCATGAATAACTTAGATTATCAATAAACTTCAATAAATAATGATGAATCTATTCATTCGAATTTGCACTTCAAGCATAATCACTTTAAAATATAATCAGCCAAAATATGCAAAACTAAAGTTTAATAAATTAATACATCTGAAAATGTGATTATCTCGACTAATCTCGATACTAGAGGCGGGTTCACTCTATAGTAATCCAAACACACTTGCAATTAAATCGGTAACTCTCTGGTCCAGTCTCAACCCACAGAATCCTGAAGATTTCAATGACTCAAAAGAAATATTTTATTGATATATAATTGATATCTCAACGGTTAGGCAACAAATCTTGAAAGACAGTGGTTAACATATTTTCTTCATCGAAAATAGAATATATCTACAAAATGGATTTCAATATGAAAACAATAAAACCAGCCTTCAGCCGGAATATTCCTGATGGTATTGGAGTGAATGGTATTTTTTGTATATGTAAATGCTGATATCTAAAACCGCACATCATGTTGAAATCATCTGTAGATTTGGAATTGAATATTTTGGGATTTCATCATGACATTCAAAACATTATTGTGTTTGAATTATTGGTCTATCGTAACTACAGAAAAAACTTCCATTCAAAATGTTTCAATCATGCAAAGTCTGTAAATCAATATGCGAATACTATTAACTCTATAATTAATTATGGTTTCATGTACGTGTCTAATTTCCTACTGTAATTAATCATAACGTAGATCCATTGGTTTCAATTTATTCTGTATCAAAAAGTTGATATGAAAACCGAAACGCCCTCGCATAAAAATCAAATCGATGAGGTGAGGCCATTGGATCGTGTGATTCTACTTCATCACAAAAAAAAAACGAGGTGAAACGCTAATGTTCTTCTTTTTTTCACTATCTGTTCCTTTTTTTTCTAAACAAGTTGAGATTCAAATTTCGATCAATATCTGACCTCCACTTGGAGAATTCTCAAGCCTAGAGGAGAAAATAAAAAATAACATCGATAAAAAAAAAGGTGCAATAAACAAAAAAAGAGAGAGAGAATTGCGGCGAAAAAATTCCTGGCATTCTGCCGATAGTCTCCCCAAGTTACCTTCATATGCACATGTAATCTACAGATTTGTTGATGCATACATATACATCCTACCATTCTCGTCAAGTTCAATAATACTCCAACCTGATTCATCGGAAATTCCGGAAAAAAATAAGGGGTCATCTGTGTACAACTTCAATTAATTATATATTCCTGGCACATATTTCCGTCAACTATTTTGTCATCACCTCTGCAATATTCAAACAAAAATATATACATAAGCTGAAATATATATGTATACAATCAATATGCGGTATTTACACCTCAAAAAGAATCAAGGCGTGACTTGGGCGTCACTAATATCATTTTAATCATCCCCTTTTTTCTTTTATCCAACTTACAACATCGATCATGATATATCGCACGACAGTCGCAGTAGGAGTGGCGCCCTTTTGTCGAGATGTAAAGCAAATAGAAAGCAGTCGAGAGCCTTCACTCATTCTCATTTTTCCCTCAAATACATACACATTCATATACATTTCGTGACTACTCTCCCCCCACAACATTTTCCTCAAACGCACCATTAATTCACCCTTGTTCTGTAGTAAATCAAGAAAAAGAAAATAGAACAATAACGATGAATCAAAAAAAAAATATATATATTTTACTGTGCTATTGGAATGTTCTTGTATTTATATTTATGTATTTTTATTCTCTGCTTACAGTTCCTATATTTGTATAAGAACGAGTACGAGTTATTCAATATTAGCCCAGAATTTTCATAAGCAACACAATTGATATTGAGAATAATTAAGGTGATAAGGTGTAAATATGAGATGAACCTGTGACAACGCACCATGATGAAGATTGCTCAACTTAGTGTTATCTAATGTGGGGAAATAGAACGTAAATTTAGAGTAAATCAGAAAATGGTGAAGTGATGAACGAAAACAGATGATTCATAATGTTATAAATTGGGAAATGAAAGAAGTTGGAAAAGTTTTCCAAAACTTTTTTCACGTCAGTTTTGCATTGCATATTCAAGTGAAAAATATGAGTATTTTGGTGTTTTGCTACGTAATAACCCAGCAGATATTGATATGAACGAATAGAATCATTGACAATGATGCGATGACTGAGTTAGTCCCATTTAGAAAATAAGTGAATTCACCGAGTAAATAATAGTTATTCAATCTGTACATCCTAGAACTACAAATATGGTCGATTCGCTTATTGTTGTAATGCTGATTTTGCAGCATTATTGATCTCATAATCAGATAAACTTATTGATATTTTACGTCGCATTTGTTTGGAAAAAGCCAAAATGACTTGGTGAAACATCAATTTTCCAAGAAAGCTAAAGACATTTTTCACTTGAAAATTAGAATAATTCTATTCTTATTGCTGAAGACATGCTACGATTGTGGACATCAATGTCGTATGAAATATCCCAGATAATTCAATATAGAAACATTAAACATGAATAGAACAATAATTTCCGATGATGTCATTTTTCTCAAATATTAAATCCCCAGTTGATTGAATCTCAGATGAGTATCATGGGCTGAATGGTTCGTAAACTGTGAAAGGAACAAAATTAAATTTCGTCGACACAGATTTGACTGATTGATCAAAAGTCCATCGGAATGGACACCTCCACTATTTTTTCAAGCGGAATTACACAGAGATGAATTACAAGAATATTTCTCATTCATGAAACCTACTTATGCGATTGAAAATTCTCAAAATCCGAATCAAAGTAATTGTAAAGTCTTTAAATTATCCAGCTGTTTCTCACTGTAAAAATACGAAAATTGAATTGTCAACATCATCCCCGATACATTCTGTAGGGGACTCAGCCAAGAACCGGCCAATCAAATGATGGAATAAGAGACATTCATATTTCTCTATTTATTTGAATAATGGTGCAAATGATCGGAAACCCGAACCAGAATAACGTGATTGAGAATAAATGATAATTCTCCGTCAAGAACCTCCAAAATATATATTCCTCTAGACATAAATTCAACCGAATTAAAAATTCGCAGACTCACCTAGAACGCATTATCACAAATTAGAATGAATAATGAATATTGAGTTAGAAAAGGAAATACGAATTTTGCCTTGGCAACATGGCAGTGACTCAAGACAACCCTCTACTACTTTCACCCCCTTTCCCACATGCATCGTCTTTCACTCGTATATATATATATATATATGCATACACCAGCCCTTCAATAGTTACAATCCACCTACAACCCCATTTATGTTTCTTCTTGTCCGCCATCCCCATTTCTTGTGAGTGTGGTGGACGAGTGTGGCCTTGGCGTGGCCACACGATTGTGTCGGGGACCAGCAAGCGAGTTGTCGGGACGAAAGAGGGGTATAAAAGGGGGATACCGCGGGGGGGTGGGTTTGGATATACCCCTGAAAGGTAGGGCACAGTGGCACGCTCTTCAACCTCATCAGTACTCAATCGAGTATCCAAGAGTGTACACGTTCGTGAAGTTAAGTTAGAAAAAGGTGTGCGCAACTAGTCACTATATATACATATGTATATGAGCTTTGGTATGAAACAGGTTTGAAGGGTGTTGTGTAGTGTGCGGATTGCGGTTGATTATCGTTGCGTGTATATTTCTGAAGGCGAAGAAAAAAAAGCAAAGAAAAAAGCAATAAATAAATTGCAACGACTTTGTTCTAATTTTCACTTTGCGCTCGCTTCCGTTATTTTTTTATTCTCGCTCTCTTCTCAACCATTCGTCTTTCTGTGCTATTATTAGTATTTTTTCCCCGTTGTCTTCGAAAAATATGAGAGAAGAGTACAAGTGACAATAATGATCAACTGCATCAAAAGAAAAGAGGAGATTATTTTCTAGGTCATCATTGAGTCATATAAATTCAAGAATTCTCAGTTCATTTGTTGACGTCCAACATTCGTTACTGGTTTTACAAGTGATAATAACGAATAAATAGTCAAGCACTTCAGGAATAATTGCAGAGTTTAATGGTGCCATGTGACATTGTGTCAAGGAGAGAATATAAATAATCACGAACAATAATAAAATATAGAAATAAAATAAATTGAAAAAAAAAAAAGAAACACCAATGAAATATATATGAAAGTGAATTGTTCTTTCGAGTGCCGTCCAGCTGCATGGGTGTGTTAATGTGTATGTGTGAGTGCACGTTACAACCATAGCGTTCACCATTGAGTCGCCAAGTTGCTCGTACCGTTCGGACTTTGGCCCGGTGTTAGGTACACCGGAGTCCACCGAAGACGACTCCGAGGCCGATTATCGTCATAGTAATAAGAACGAAATTAGACGATTCAGTAATAATTCATCGCGTGATAGCTGGATCGGCTGCGACAGCTTCGTCGTGTTGATGAGTGATTCTTTTGAGGTCATATCGCTGCCGGTCGACATGCTCCAGGTGCTCATGTTACTTTCACTTAAATCAAAAAGCAAAAAAAAACTAAAAATTCAGATTTCATGGCCGGAAAAAAAATGTTTTACATTATTCCGCATGAACCTTCCAACTATAATATTTTGTTTCTGACACCGAATTTAATTATTCTCAATTATATTCCAGAGAATAAAGTGAAAGATTCATATAATTAATTATAATTGATTGACAATAAAATTGTGATGATTCTCTTACTATTTAATTACTATAATTTTTATTGCAGCCGGCGAGCTACGGAAAAAAGAGCAATACGTGGTACACAGCACCCGGGGGTGGCGGTGGTGCAAGTAGGGGTGGTGGTGCCGGTGGTGGCGCAGGAGGCGGTTGGCAAAGTAGACCAGCAGCGGTAGCGAGTCTGAGCAGGAAAGCATCCATTACTGAAGAAGCGCCACCCCCTGGGGGTGGCAAACCATCATCCGGACGCGTCATCAGAATTGTCAACAATCTTGATCACACAATTCAGGTAACGAAAAATTTAATTTATGAAATAAAACTATTACAATAAATATGGACTTTGCTTGATATTTTTTTTGGCATTCGTGCATTTCAGAATATCATGGGGGGGGGGGGGGGGGGGGGGGGGTGTGTGTGCCCGGGGGTGGTAAACAACAAAAAAAAATAAAAATGCAAATATAACATTGACAGCGATTAATCCCAGGAAATGAAAAAACATTAATGGGCATAAAATGAAGGAGTTCATTTAATTGCATATAATCGTTATGCCAATTAACACATTTTTGAGAAGAAACAAACATTTTTATTTTGACATCCAGAGCATTATGGGTTGTAAATCGGAACATTCTTGAGATGGAAAAAAAATGTCAGCGTTTATTTATTACATGGCGAGTCACATACGTCTCTTTTTTCATGGTTTTTGAGAGCTCCTCATTTCAAATGTACACACAGTCTTTGGGTTGTAAAATTATTTTTCGGAGTGAAGAGAATAGAAAGTACAAAGTATAGTAAACATACATCAGTGAAACATGCTGATTTATATACGATAAACCCTTTGAGATAACTACGGTGAATCTTAATAGCTTTGTTTTGCTGGAAATTTCCGGAATTGCTGTACCGAAAAATTGGGAAGATCCAATTCTTATAAAATATATTCAATTTTGGTTTCTCTACTACAATTCCGTACATTATGTCACCATTGTCCTGTGTTATCAAATATTTCCAATACTTCCATTTCTATAGTTGAAAATTATTGTTCAATAAAATTTCTAACTCAATTTTGCGCATGATTTCAAAGCTAAATATTAATTTCACGATACTCCAGTTCTCCATTGTCTCCTTGTACCATTTACATATTCACTAATCCTATACCATCTAATTGTGTCTTTTCATGTGTCAAGTGCCGTGTATTGCTGAATTTGCGCACTTCGCAACCGTTTGAAGAAGTGTTGGAGGACTTGGGCCAGGTGTTGAAGATGAACGGGGCCAAGAGAATGTTTACAGTATCGGGGCAGGAGGTCAGTTGCATACACAACAATATCATCAATATACACATATGTAAACATACAATTCTAGTTAATGTTGAATGGTATCCTGCCAGGTCGTATGTTAACATCTTGGAATCCCAACGTCTCTACTTATATGTAGTGAATGCATGTGAGGGTCAGTGCAGTAGTACAAATACGCAATTGGTCAGCCAACAATCCGCGTCAAACATGTGAAACAATTAAAGCCAATAATCTGCTTAGACATTAGAAAATTTATTGCTACCAATAAATTTGATTATATTTCAATTATTGATAGATCCTGATATGTAATGTGCCATAATTTTTCGGATAAGTTTGGAGTTCCGATCAATGTTTGCACTTGACCAAAATGCGCAAGTAAACCGCCTCCTTTACGAATTCTCCTGATATTACCTAGACCAACTAACCCACGACTTCCAAAGTTTATCAGTTATTTATGCTAATAGCAAATAGCAGAAGACGCGCCAGCGCCAACTTTCATATCGTCCTTATATAAAATCAGTTTGAATAATGTTTTTCATAAATATGCATGCGGCCCTTGGAACGCGTCGAATAGAGGTGGTGGAACAGAGCAAGGGTGTGTGTGTGTGTGTGTGTGTGTGCATGTGTATGTTGACATATATTGGTGAATACACGAGAGAAAGATAAAGATAGTAGTATATAGTGAAGTATGAACTGAGGCGTGACTATCGGGGTCGGTTCACTTGACGTTTTATATACGAGATGGAATAAGGTCGCGGCCTGACAAAAGGCGGACAGAGTTAATCCCCGCGCAATTGTGTTCCTCCATTGAATAAAGCCATATCAATCACTCTAATCTTCCATCCCACACTTGACCCGCCATGCGGTAACAGAAAAAAAATGTCATACGAGAAAAAGAAGTGGAAAAAAAGAAAGAAAAAATAGGTAATGCGTGTATCGCACATTGTTATTAATGCAACCGACAAACCGTGAAAGTGGACGATGTCGTGGAAATTATTCGAGCATGTATTTTGATATTCATACACGTATGTATATGCATATAATAGGCGAAATAAAAATGGGAGTAATGAAGTTGAATTGAGACTATCGAGAATTATAATCAAAATGCAAGCTAGATTGAGATGCAAAAGCATGATGGGAATTAAGAGAAAAAAACGAAAAGGTAGAGAGAGAAAAAGTGACTGAAGAAATAGTGAACGACTGTACTCACGGTCATTTTTTTCTTTTCTCTTCTCATTGATACCACATGCAAATTCGACATCAGTGTGCGCAATTTTTTTATTCATGGTCTGAGTAGTTTAGAATCCTTCGTTGTATAGGAAACAGAGGAGCTATTATACTCCTACGTTATTACCGGTCCACATTGTTTTCTCCTCCTAAGCTCGCAAATTTTTTTTTTTCGCATATTTTTTTTTCTGTTTCGTTATTTTTTTCTTCATGATATACGCTCGCCACTTTGCTAATCGTTTGACTATTGACGAGTTAGTAAGGATAAACGGGTGGTGGGTCAAGAGAAAAAGGAGGCTAACGACGGTGAAAAAGGTCAGAGATTCATCCACCTTTTAGGTCACGACCGAATATGAATTACAAATTGACCAATTTCCACTTGCACGTGAAATTACTAAGTAAACTTCATTCTTCACATAAAATTATACTCCACTATTGAACGGAGAGAAGGAATGGATTCACAATTAATAATCATTCTTCTATATACAAGTTTTTATGTTCTTTTCTTTTTCGTATTCTGGTTGTGAATTGTTTTGATTGGAACATATTGTCAAATTTTTTTCTTATCGTTTCATAGGAAATTTCTATCATTATAGGACGGTTTATCAGCAAATGCTCATCGCATCAGTATCGAATTTTTACGATAAGTTACCTAAGATGTGATTCCCAATGTGACTTTAGTAAGGCTATGTTCGCAATTGATTGAAAAGAGAAAAAACATTTAGGAATTAATTTCATTTTTTAATATCACCAACAATTAAGTTATCAAATTACAATACACATTGAGACGATCAATTTTTTTTCATCGGAAAAGAGTTTCTATAAAAATTTCAATAAAAATCACGTGTGATCCCCGCAACTTGAAATTCTCCATTTATTTTTATTTATCACTCGCGCAATCGCAAAAAGATTTTGATTTTATGTTAATCATAAATAGAATTCGCGATAGTCACAATTATGAAATTATGAAGAAACTGTTGTTTTACACACTGCATGATATTACTTTTCTGAATTATCAAATGAACAGAAGAAAAGGAACAGCATTTCATTCCCAATAGATAATTAATTCTCAAATGATCATAAATCTAAGTGTACACTGAAAGAAATTGATGGTTTGGAAAAACAAATTTGCCTCTATTGATACACAACTATAACCAAAAAAAAATTTACAAAAACCAAAATTTTCTTTCTAAGCCATCAGTTTTTTTTTATCATTATACATGAAATTATAGTTGTGTCAAATAATATCAGACATCCCGGGAAATCAAGAAAATTTCATGGAATTTCCGAAATCTCCACTGAAAAATCTATAGCACTTATTCGTAGTGAGTTTTCAATTTGAAAATAGGTGAAAAAAATATCCTCGTTCATTATTCCTGCAAATTATGAGTGGCGCCTGCTTTTTGCGCATCAATTTTTTTCACATCAATAATTTATAAACTTAGTTTCAATATTCAGGATATATCTACAGAATAGGTTGCAGTCATTTTATTCCTGTTTCGATTTTTTTTCATTGTTATCGCTCATATCTAAAATCATGCAAATGTAATTATTCTATTCACCTACGCAAGCAAGTATGAAAAAAATTGAGGAATGTAGCATAATATCTACGTAAAGTAACTGTCGAACTATCGATGCAGTCATAATATGCAAAAAAGTGTAGGTATATCAGTATTCAATAATGATTGAGACATAAAATCCACTATGGTCAGACAATATAATCTCTACATAATTCATAATGAATTTCAATGAGTGGTTGGATAATTGAACTTCCCACAAACTACACAGTCATAGTCAAATTGGTCTTTTCAAAGTCACCTAATTTCGATTCATTCTTTTGTTTAATAATTGTATTTACATATATAGCGATGGATTCAAATTTTTTATCGCATATATTTCTATACATTCAGGTTCGAAGTTTTTCACAATTGAGAAATGAATTTGCGGATGTGGACACATTTTATTTGGGTACTGGTGCATCGATGGGAATTAGTGGTGGATCAATGACTGCATCATCGCCCGCGAGGAGATCGAGATCACGTGGACCACCAACTGTTCAGATGACCGGTGCTGGTAATGCTGGGGCAGATGAAGCAACAGTTCTACGACAACGACGAGCACGCAGCAAGAGTCGACCAAGAGCACTTTATGCACCTGATTCTGAAGTTGTCCGAGTCAATGGTACATATCAACATTAAAAATATTACCCACATATTCCAAGCTGCCTTTTTTTTTTCTTTCTAATTTCATATATGGTTATACATAAATTTGTGATGAGAAAGAATTCAAAAAATGATCCTCCGCAATCGATTCATAAATAATATGGAAAAAAAAGTCTGATGATTGACGAAAAAAAAAAATAACTTTCGGAACTTCTTGTTCGATCATGGATTTTATTTTTTACCACAATAATTATTTTCTGAAGTTAATACAATTTTTTGTAGAAAGGATAAAGCCGGCAAAAGAAATAGATTATACATTATAAGTATATGATGGCATGAATTATTGTATTAATTAAACATTTGAATTTCATAGACTACAGCGTGGTCGAAGTTCTGCGAGAGGAGCCAGCAAGAGTTACTATACGTGGTCTCCGACGTTCATTTTATCCACCATCACACCTGCCGCTCGTTGATAATTCACCGCCCGATAAGAAACTTCAACTTGAATGGGTTTACGGTTATCGCGGGACTGATACGAGAAAAAATCTTTGGGTTCTACCGAGCGGCGAACTTTTGTACTATGTCGCGGCTGTTGCTGTACTCTTTGATCGTGAAGAAAATTCTCAACGCCATTATATTGGTCATACGGAGGATATTACGTGTATGGAAATACATCCTAGTAGAGAACTCGTTGCATCAGGACAAAGAGCTGGTAGACATCGCAAAGCACAACCACACGTTCGCATTTGGTCTACTGAAACATTGTTAACGCTCTATGTATTTGGGATGACCGAATTTCAGATGGGTGTCGCCGCTCTCGCATTTTCCCAATTGGTAAATATTTTTTCACCTCTTGAGTGTCTAAACCCATGACACGGAATCATATCAAATTACAATATTGAATTAAATCATTGCGAAATTGAAGTGCCATCTCTGACTGCATTATAAAAACTTTGGCATAGCTCTTGATTTCTGAGAATACCAAAGTAATAAATGCTATAGGAAGATGAAAAAAAGTAGCATCAAATCGACGTATAAATCGGTCAGAAAGAACAAGACGTTTCTTTTACATATGGAAACAATAAATAACTTTTTTTTTTGTCGCCAAATTCAAGTGGTTCGAATTTCAATAGAACAAACTACAAATAATTGAGAACTAATCATTTCTCTCTTTCCCTCTTTTATGAGACAATTTCTTTCTACTGATTCAAACATCTCTCACAAATTTTACGGTTCATCACTCAATTAGGTCATCCAAATAGAAATTCAAAAAATGATGAATTTTATATCATTTCAATAGTTTTAAGATGCAAATCATTCGAAAAAATAGTAAGTTTTCTTTAATTTCATAGAATGGTGGAAGTTACGTTCTTGTTGTTGATTCTGGACGAGAGGCAATTTTGTCAGTGTGGCAGTGGCAATGGGGTCATTTACTTGGGAAAGTTGCTGTGAGTTCTTGTTTGCTTTTTTCGTATCACGACTCTTCAATGCGTCATTAATGTCTTGGTTAATTTGATCAACTTTTCAATAATAATCAACTACAATATTCATCTTTCATCAGACATTACAAGAGGATCTAACTGGTGCTGCATTCCATCCACTGGATGATAATCTACTGATAACCCACGGTCGAGGGCATTTAACTTTTTGGAATCGTCGTAAAGATGGATTCTTCGAACGTACTGACATCATTAAACCCGTAAGAATTTAATTTCAATTGTTATAGCTGTCTTGATCTTTTTCACCACTGAATCAGTACTGTACTATCAATAAATTCATCTGATTTACAGCCCTCACGAACGCATGTGACGAGCATCCAATTTGAACAAGATGGTGATGTTGTTACTGCTGACAGCGATGGATTCATAACGGTTTATTCAGTCGATGCAGATGGTGCATATTTCGTGCGAATGGAATTTGAAGCACACAATAAAGGCATCAGTTCATTGGTCATGTTATCAGAGGGAACTTTACTCTCTGGTGGTGAAAAAGATCGAAAAATAGCCGCATGGGACTCGCTGCAAAATTACAAACGCATCACAGACACAAAGGTGTGAAATAAAATTTAAAAAAATTCAATTGATAGACACATTTTTCCGTGTACTAAAGCAGTTCACTGAATTTTTGCTTCTTATCATTCAATGATGAAACGGAAATTCAGAACGTAATGTGATAAAACCGAGGATTTCAACAAATATTAACGTTTTTTTTGTAATTGTCAAATGTCTTAAGTTCACAGTAGATCTAAAAAGTTCTGACATTGACTACTATTGCTCTTTCCAATCTCACTCCTTTGAGCGTACAATTTTTCTTTTTCAACCTTTTATTATCCTATGGGATTGAACTGGCTACATTTTTTAATCAATTTATCATGAGAACAGTGAATTTTTATTATTATTATTACCAATTTATTGCAAGCTATGCAACATCATGTGTGCATTAGGATGATATCTTTTAATCCGATTTTGACCGATTTCTTCATATCTGAACGCTTTCGAACTGTGCGCACATGAACAGAAATAATGATATCACAGTATTTTGTGTATCCCCAATCTCCAATCAGTGCCACCTGTCCGATAAGATTAAATTTCACAATGCTATTCAATCATTGAGTTATTATCGGAAGAACTGGGAACGTTTATTCAATCATGTGTTCGAATAGATTAAATATTCCAACTTCGGGTACTTTCCACTGCAGAACGACTTCGGGTTTGATTATATCGATTTTGTAAGCTACCGCATGACTAATGAAAATGAGGAATACTAATAGAATAGAAAATCTTTCAATTACCTCTTACAGTATAGAGTGGGAGAATACAAGAGATAACGATTGTCAGATCTGAAACTCCATACATATAAAGGCAAAAATATTTATACTGCCACATCATAAAAACATATCAATTCATTATTGTGCTGTAGCTCTCTTGCAATTTTCGCTTCTCACAATTATTTGACAAAATTTTATTTTATTTTAAAACAAAATAAAATTATTATTACATGCAGAATTCTGAAGCATTGTCTGGAATTTATGAACTAATATGAGCTTCGCATAGTGTGATCTGTGAGATCATTCTTTAAAACTAATTATCAGAATTACATTGCCAGCTTATAGCAATTAGCGTGAATTATCTTATTCGCGAGAAAAACATAATAATTTTTCAATTCCAGTTGCCTGAAGCAGCTGGTGGCGTGCGAAGCATTTACCCTCAGAGACCGGGTAGGAACGATGGGAATATTTACGTTGGCACGACGCGAAATAACATTTTGGAGGGTTCATTGCAACGTCGTTTCAATCAAGTTGTTTTTGGACATGGGCGACAACTTTGGGGCCTTGCTGTTCACCCCGATGATGAAGTATTTGCAACTGCTGGACATGATAAAAACATTGCACTTTGGAGACGACACAAATTACTTTGGACAACGCAAGTTGGATTTGAATGTATCTGCATTGCTTTTCATCCATTCGGTGTTGCACTCGCAGCTGGTTCGTCCGAGGGTCATTTATTGGTTCTTGCTGCTGATACTGGTGCTGCTGTTGCAACACTCCGGGTTTGCGGATCACCATTATCATGTATTGGATACAATCCAAGTAAGAATGAATTAAAAAAGAATACCAATTCTATTACATATAAACTTTAATTTATTTGAAAATAATTCTATATTCTTATCCATATTATTGCAGCTGGAGAAATAATTGCAATGGGATCACAGAATGGCAGTGTTTATCTCTTCCGAGTATCCCGCGATGGATTTTCGTATAAGAAGAGCAACAAAATACGCGGAACACAGCCACTAGTACAACTTGATTGGAGTTCCGACAGCAGATTTTTACAAACTGTTACACAAGATTACGATTTAGTCTTCTGTAAGTTTTCCTCGATGAACATTTTTGAACCAGTAAAATGTCGATAAATAGATATATTTCCGTGAGCCAAAAAATATCTGCAATAGAAAGATTATCAAATGGATGTAACGTTAAACTTCATCTATGGATTTTTTTGTACAGAAGTTATGATAACGAATCAGACTACGTAAAAGTATTGTCGTATGTGGAAATAACTCAATCATTCTTCCCTGTATGGACGATTGTTGTGATTTTATGAATAACATCCATTTCACTATCATCATATTTTAGTGGAACTTTGAATTTTCTATTTTTCTTACCTTTCTGCCCATCTATTTATAAACCAATAATTTCTCATGGACTTTGTAAACTCATTAGATCCACTTCACACGTTAATGTATCAATGAATGGAAAGGGGACCGTTTATAAATAAATTTTCGAATAATATAATTCCCGCGAAACCTGATCAACCAATCTATACCACCTTTATGTTGAGCAATAACTCGTGACAGTCTTTTACTTATTTTCAAGATACTGATTTCATTATTTCAGGGGATGTTAAAGCTCTACAATCGGAGAAGAGCCCATTGGTGATGAAGGATGTCAAATGGCACACGCATAATTGCACTGTGGGTTACATGGTTTCTGGTGAGAAAAATTAATCACACGGTCATTACGTTCATATTGTATTCGATTCATCTAAATATTGTTATTCGGGTTTAGGAATGTGGAACAATCGCTACTACCCACTAACAACAGTTTTAACAACGTCAAGTCGTTCAGCTGCTCATGACATGTTGATTAGTGGCGATGCTGAAGGTTATTTGAGACTATTCAGGTATCCATGTACCAGCGCCAAAGCCGAGTATATCGAAGAGAAAGTTTATAGTTCACTAGTAGCTTGCGCTCGTTTCTTATACAACGATCAAAACGTAGTGACCGTCGGTGGCACTGACGCAGCCCTCATGCTATGGGAATTGGTCGACGAATAAAATTCAAAACTATCCTTAAATTAATTAATGATAGTTATAGTGTTCATAAATGAACTAATTAGGGTGTCGGTGATCGAACCCAGAGTCTTAACTGCCGTGTTAAACGTGATCAAATTAATTTTTCTTACATATCCATTCTGAAATTAATAATTTGTTCATTCATTAATGAATTCATTGATACCATTTAACGAGAATGTGCAATTATCATTAACTGTCACTCAATGGTGGAAAAAAATTTCTGATACAACAGTCATTATCTCCCAGATAAAAAAATAAGTAAATTACTTACAACATTTACATTTGATACAAAATCTTCATTTCTTTGTGTTCTATATTATCTCGTGGTTGCGATATTCCATGAGTCAATTCAATGTTCAATGACGCACACTGCGATATATGATGATATGACGATAACAATCATGCAACCGAAGCGTTTGACTAATAACGTTTATAGATTACTATTAACAATGAAAGGAAACAAATAAATAAACCAAGAAACATTCAACATATTAGGTAATATTTCACAAACAGTTTATGCGAATGATATTACATTATGTTTTCTGAAATGTCGGAGAAAAAACAGAGACGCGGGCGTCTCTATCAAAATAATCACAGGAGGGGAGAAAAACCGTAGATAATTGTAATAAAATGGAAAATTAGCTTCGAGAAAAAGGGAAAATTTACACACATTCATTAATTCAATTTTCAAGCATTGATAATGCACTTTCATTGCTGATATTATTATTATCAAAATTAAATAAATATTAAATGATATTGCTCTGAATTTAATGTCGAATAGAATGATAGAAATAAATTTCATATTAGTCACTCGAATCACTCGTACATCCTTCGTTAAAATTTAATCACACTAACGGAAAAAAAAGAAAAAATAATAATGTGAAATAAAAAAATAAGTAAAAAGTGAAAAAAATTGAAAAAAAAATTAGGTGTCGCTGGTCGACACCGAGGTACGCAATTTACTAAGGAATATAATTAATGTCTACTAATTTGTTCGCATATACGTAAACATAATATGATTATGCGTAAATATATGTCTAAATAATATATATATTATATATTTATAGCTAAATAGATTATAGTATGAAGTAATCGAGGGAATTGTTCGAGATATCTATGATTATGCAATTTATGACGGGAAAAACGATTTGATGTAACGGGTGGCCCTTGGCACTTCTAACATTAATAAAAGACATCTTGAAGACAAACTAAGTGCGTTGATCATTATCTGACTGCTGTCGTGATGATTAGAAACAACAATGAGGTGTGTGCATTATCTATTCTCCCAATTATTTCAATTATATGAAACGAATTCTAACATACGAGTGTGATGATCTAATGAGTGTCGAATGAATTTCTACTGTCGCATAATTGTCCATTGAACTCAATTGATAATTCATTAACAATTAGTTCGAGGTATACATTTTGTACAACCGTCAGATCATCTATGAAATCAGGCATACAAAATTAAACGATAAATTTTTTGATGAGTTATTGGCCATGGATGGAAATTCATTCTTATCTGTTTGCTATCGGAACGCTCAACCTGTCCCAAATGACCCCATTTGTTCTGTTTAATTTTTCTTTTTTTAAATGAAATAAAATATGATCGGGATTAATCAAATGCACGTAACAAATAATAATTAAATACTTAACATGAAAAAGGTATTGCAGGAAATGTTATTGAATGAGCGTGGATTAAAAACTGATATTTTTTGCAACAGAATTTCTCACACAACGATAATGTTTGTAACTGCGATGTTTCAGGGCGGGAAACGAGAACAATAAATTCACAGTTTTGGAATCATTTAAGTGACATCTTCCAGGTATTAATGTTCGGGACTGAAATATGACAGGACGAGAATTAAACAGAAACAAGTTGCTTTTCAGTAGTGTGACTGCTGTATTGAATGTTCAATATTATGAAGTAGCATGGAGAGTAGAAATATGTTTCTATTCTTCATGTGAAATTAAAATTTCCCAACCAGTACTCATCGTGTAGATACCTGACAGGTAGTGGAAATAGTGACTGAGCAAACTGACCTCACAATAAATCGTAAAAAAAATAATTCAGGGTTGAAGATAAGTTGCCGGCTGCGATAACTGCTCCAGATATATCATAAGAGAAATGGGAACCCAAGTGGAGTTAAAAGCATATTTTACATAACTCAACTTTGGAGCGACATTTTCCTAAAAAAAATGTCTTATCAGCAAAAGATTTGGTGTGAGCCAATGTATCGAATTTATTCACTTCGAAAACTGAAAAAAAATAGAAAAAATTTTCCCAATAAGCGAATAAAATGGATTCATTCGATAAGTTTTCTCACATCTTCAGAAGAGAACTTTGATCGAAATAAAAACGAAAAATAATACAATTTCAGGAATTTTCTTCCGTATCAATAAAACAAATTGAAATTACAGACTCTCTTTCACTTTATGGCTTTGGATGAAGATCACAAAATGAGAATGAAAAAAAATTTTTTCTATTCACTTCTCACTTCGATATCATTGTACCGCATGAAACTCAATCCAGAGGGTGCAAATAATTTGGAATCCTGAAATGATCAGAGTTGCAAAACTTGCTGCATTCAAAAAATAAAGGCCCGCTAATGTTCCTGACAAAACATTTTAAATCTAAATCATCAGGAATTAACAGTATAAACCTCATGATACAGGCGCATACTTTCATGCGTCCGCGACAGCAGGAACATATATTTAGAGCATTGCCGATTGATTTCGTACGAGTCGGCCGAACTGAAATATATTTGAATTAACAAGAAAATTGATCGAATAATGAATACTGTCTGGATTCGATACATCCCATATCCACTCAATAGTCATTGTATGTGAGTAAGCAGATCGCTGATCATTCATTTTTCCTCAGTCCATTACTATTCCCACTCAGATGACATCAAAATCTCTTTGTCACATGAACTGTGCTCTGCGTGATCATCACATACATGCGTGAATGATATGTTGCAAATGTAGGTTTCACTCATTTGAAATATAATCATACCAAAATTTATAGATTAATTATCGATAAAATTAAACAATGATCAGACATTGAACACGTGCGTACACATACGGAAGATATCCAGTCAAAAATTTAATTATATTAAACAATAATTGGAAGTTGGTCCGCATCTGATTGAGACTTCTGGTGAAAACTGGCGGTGACGAAAATAATCCAGTGAGTCCTCAAAATTTTTTTTTCAATCCATTGAAGAGAATGTGGCGGGAGAAACTTTGTTTTTTTTCTTGGAAAGTTGCTTTCATTAATTCGTCATACATCAAAATGATAACACGCGAATGGATATGTGTTCAATACAAATTCAAAGTAGCTCACGGCAATGGAAAGATTAAAGTAATTTTTTATGCCAAATTCTTGGAAAATTTTGTGTTGGATTCAGTTCATGAAATCATTATTGGATTGTTAACTAGATTTAATTCAATCAGATGTGCAGTATTAACTCGCAGAGAACCCACTCAGGCGGTTCAATTCCTTCAAAATTCGGATTTTCATTGTAGACAAGATAATAAAAATATGTCACAATTTCTATTATCCAATTCTAGATAACAACCTTTTTCCAACATTGCAATCCACAAGGAGATTAATGAAGGGATAAGCAAAAATCCGTTGATAAAATTGATTTAAAATGATTTCTTTATTACTTTCTATAATCATCTGCTTCATCTTATTTTTGTCTCTTTTCTGTATCTGTTTTTCTTTCTATACAATATGCGTTCATTCCTTTGGGTTCCATCAGTTTTCCGGTTGTGACGTTTTTGCTACTGAAATCTAGATCATTATTTATTTTCCTTTCTTTCCTCATGCATTAGTTTACATTATTTCATTATTTAAAGCGTTCACAAGTGAGTGATTGCGCCCTGATTCGATTTTTGTGCTCACTGCATTTCAGAATGCAAAATTCTAGTTCGTTCATGCTTTTTTTTTTTAATGACTATAATCTTATTTTTTTTTTCTCCATTGTATCATCTTTACTTACAATTCGTCTATATCAAATAGCTGCACGCAAATATCTGAAGGCAAATTCGAGGCAGTTACTTACACGATATCGAGCGGGACGTCATCACTAATAACAATATGCTTTTTTGATTGTACAGAGAAAAACGAGAAGATAGGGGGAATGAAGTCGGGAAGTAAAATTGATCGCATTCATGATTCTTTCACTGGATCTTTCACGATTCAAATTCTACATGGGAAATTCTACAGAGGGAACTCTCATCCTTTGACATTTTTTATTACACGAATTATTATCATCTCTATCACCTTTCCCACTGTACGTGACGTATGTATATTGTGTGATATCAAACAAAGAATTCCTTCATGAACCAGCAATGTACAATAAAACATGTTGGTGAGGATTATTGTTTACCACCCCAAGTAATATTTACGCTGCGTATAGTTATTTATTTGCTTCTTCTCCATTCTTTTACCACATTCTTAATCATATATATATATATATATATATATATATATATATATAATAAAATTAGTATTAATACTTTGTTTTATTTTCCAGAATTTTCAGCATGGCCGCTTCACAGAATTTCGCGAAAGATTCGTTAAATAATAAATAACAAGTATAAAACAATATATTGGCGCCTTTAAAAATTACTTCACAGTTACGCTACCATCTAGGAAAGCAAAGGTAAATAGAAAACGATTCCTTTGCTTCCGAACTTGAGATTAAATTCCGCATTTTTTTTAAATCAAGTCTTCTCATTGTCATTTCCAATTATTGTTAAGTATGCTTCTATAATTTATTCATTGCCAACAGTTCACTGAATATGATTCTTGTTTGCATTCATCACTGGTCGGATTACACAAAATGGTAATTTTTCTCGTAAAGGCATGAAATTATGAATTTTCTTTCTGTTCTGCAATTTGAGTTGGGGCTTCCCCATCAATTTTTTCTTTCACGTTGATTCAAATATTAATTTCTAAGAAATTTTGAAGACAACTTAGCATGTTTTGGATCGAAAATAACATGATACTGAATATTGGGATTATAACTTCGAAATATAAACTGCAATTGATTAATTCAACAATTATCAAACTGTTAGAATATAAAATGTTCCAATTGCCATTCGTTCATAACATTGCTTGTAAATGATTGTTAATATTGAGAATAACCAATGAATTTATTGCAAATCTAAGATGTTTTAGGTGATACCATGCGCCAATATTCAAGAACATATTTACCTTATTCTAATGTGAAGTGTATTTTTTTTCTGTCAATCATTAATTGTTTGTCGTTCGCACTGAGATTTCTTTTGTTTTAGCATTTTTTTCTTTTTCACACAGTAAAGCCAAAGTCAATCTCCAATCAAGCAGTCTCGAATAATCATAATATGCTTGAGAATTGTACCTATTCTTTTCAACGAACCGCAATTATTGCTAGAGACAATTCACAGAAAACAAAAGTATGTTTGATTTTTAGCTTCACGTCTAACATTGCTCACATTCGTCATTATTCTCAGGCAATCTTATAATGGTCACATCTTTCATTATCAATTATATTTCATCACATGCATGCCTAAGTACTCTGAAACAAATCGAAAAAAAAAAAAGAAAAATTAGAAATGAAAAATTCTAGAAATTCAGAATAAACAAAAACAGAAGAAAAGGATAAATAATCAAATTATAATATAGACAATTTGGATAGTTTAAAAAATGAACAGAGGGCGTGACAAGATACGCTGTATCTCATTTCATGTAGTCCCTTTCTACTTATGTGTTTCATACCAATTACACTACTCTCAAAGCAACATGCAAAAATTGAAAACTTCGCCTAGCTGCACCTAATTTTGGTCGACTGTAACCTGCATTTCCTCAATTCTCATACAAATGGATAGAACGAAGTTAGTGGAATATTATTTATCGAAGGAATGAAAGAGATCAAAAAATAAAAATAAAAATATAATTTCATCGAAGTTTTCATTTCCTTTTCTTTCACACAACACAATATTTACTTTTTCATATCCACGTCACTTCTGTCCATGTACTATACTCGTTTCTTAATAATTTAAGTATTAATTATCGCTGATTTACATTTAGTCACAGTGTCTTGCACTTGACTTTCAATAATGATTGCTTTGTCTTCATTATTTTTATTATTATCGTTAGTTATTGTGGCTGATTGTAACTCTTCATGTGTTTGAAGATTGATTTGTGCTGTTGCTGATTCACACTTCTGTCCTACATCTACATAACACATTTTTCCAGATTCGAATGCCGATTGACTATTATCATTATTATGACTTGGTGTATCGTAACATGGTGTTGTGCTTGGTGCATAAACATTCTGATATTGATCGTAATGACCCACAGATTCATTGCTACGTTGACTCAAATCCGATACATTACCAAATTTTTGGATTTCCCGTGGGAATAGATTACGTTCGAATGCACGTAACTCTGAATCTTTTTTTTCCTGTGCTCTAGCAACAAAACGTGTGACTTGTGTACATGAACTTGGACTCGCACCAGCTTTTGTGAATAGTTGGATGGGTCGTTGGAAACCCTTCGACGGATGAGGGGGAATTGATACCACCTCACATTTAGTGAATCCCACTTCAGCTGATAATAAGTATTGCGTGAAGTTTTGCGGAAAAAATCCGATGCTGTGATAGCTTCTGTATATTCGTTCCTGAAAAAAAAAAACAAATGATTTCGTCATTATACAGTTGCACATTCTTTCGCTTATGAACAAATCAAAATGAAGCACATAATAAATACGATATTTGAACCGTTTTCATTTTTCTAACTCGGCAATTTAGAATATACGAATTGGTTCCTGCAAAAGATTGGTTTCTGGTGAACTTTATCCACCTATATTTCTGATCGAATTGAGCACTCCACTTAAGGTGTAAATTCATAAAATGAATTGACATGCTGTCACAATTTAAGACCAGAAACACACATCAAAGATCTGTTTGCCTTCTTTTTCTTCAAACTCTGTTTTAATATTGAACGGAATTCTCGCAGGTGAGACATGATTCGCAGAATTTATGCATGGAATTTGAATTGTTGTGGCTTCTGTGAATAATGCATGAAAAAAAAAGTCAAACTCGCTTCAGTTTGGAATTGCTCAGTCGATACTGTTATGAATTCGGAGACTTCATATATGAGTGCATAATGTCAAAATGAAAAGGATTGGCGAATTATTTGCTATTATATCGATTCTTCATATTGCTGAATTTCAATTCCAAATATCTAAATTACGCAACTCAGAACGGCAAAATCAAAAAGTTGAAATGATTGATGGATTAAAGAGGATATCTTCATTTCAGGGACAAGGTGTGGAGCTATTCCATGAATCATACCACTCCTTACAAAATAAATGGGTGCGTTTTCCGAAACTCGAAATTTTTTTTCTGTATCGGGTTGATAATCATGGACAGTAAAATAATCATTCTATCACTTCGACCTCGTAGATTTTCGGAACAACTGTGTTCAGTGTAAAATTATACAGACGCGATAAATAACAATGTATCACATTTGCTTTTCTTCATTACTATTGCTGTGCCATGTTGAATGGAAACATAATATTCCACTCCAGCACTACTATCTGCGATTAAAAACAAATACAAATAAAGTTTGTATATGTTTTTTCTATGACGGAAATTCCGGTCAAGAATAGAATAATGGTATCACCTACTCAAGATATAACGTATAGAAGAGTTTTTGAGAATTAACCTACCATATCTTTTTGCTTTTACCTCATTGATACACAGAAACCAGGATTACACTGCAATGTTTCTGGATTCTTAGACTACATTACAAATAATCATGAACAAATAATCGAGTTCATATGGAGAAGATACATGACACAAAACAGGAATATTTTTTCGCAATCATAACCTTTCCACTACAGATTTCATATTGTAATTCCTTATGATACAGTTTTATCATGTTCGTGAAAGACGTTCATTAAATTTGTATGCCAGTTCAGACAGTACTGAGTTACTGGACAGTGTGTTGCAATTCTAACAATGTGTGCGCATCCAATTGCCAGTCTTTAGCAATGTCACCCTTCGAATTACCCTCATACAATTTGCCCCTTCGCCATTTGATTGTCATCACTGGGTTTCATTTTACAGGTGCAAATGACGAGAGAGAGTAAATTAAATGAGGACAAATCGACTGGCCAACGAATCAATCGCCACTGAATCGCCCAAAAAACAAACTTTTCGAATGAAAATAATGTATTAATTTTCTAAAAAGGTTTTGCTTCCAACATCAATTTCTGGGCACATTTGTACTTTAGTGCCATAGAGTGGAATGAAAAATACATGAAAATGTCGATGACTAAAAGAATTAAGAAACAATAATTAGAATGTTGTTTGACACTTACCGTTAAACCCTTCTTTTTCCCATAACTGGGCCAACTTTGCGCCTCTAATACTAAAACACCACCAGGTCGTAACTGAGCATGAATACGTTTGAATGCTTGTTTCAATCCTGCATCACCGAAATTCAAATGGATCCATTTTGTTATTGATAAACATAATATTACATCAAACTGTGGTTGCTCTGATGTCAGAAGAGAATCATCTTCCAAAACATAGTTACCCTGTGGAATGAAAATTATATACAATCTATAACACAAACTACAGGAAAAGATAGAATAAGGGAAATGAAGTAAGAAAGTGGATCTATTTATATAAAGATAAGAAGAATAATTATACTTTACCTGAACGAACGTAACATTGTATGGAAAACCTTTATGATCTTTATTTTTACTGAATCCAGGAACGTCGATGGGTCCATAATTAATTGGCATTGACATTGGAAAAAAACTCGTATCACATTCAGCATTTGAACTTCCGACGTCATCATTACTCGCAGGCGAACGTGCACAATTAACATAATGTTTAACATTACGTCTTGCAATACCGATTAATTTTCGGTCAATATCGATACCAGTAACGCTGTGCGCAGCGAAATCGCGAGCAACCGACAATGTTATATGACCAATATTGCAACCAATATCCAGAACGTCCTTTCCAAAAAATAACTCTTTTCTCTGTGCAAATACATTCAATCTTGGATCAATATCATGGTGTGGATTACGATATCCGTAGTATCTATCATAATTTCCATATTGATAACGCGCATCCTTCTGACGGAAATTCGGCAGTTGTTGTAGCTGTGACCCTTTTTTCTTCTTATCCTGATTTGGCCTGTGTGGTAATCGTGGTTTCCACGCTCCTGGTTGTGGGATTACTGGGCTAACAATTTTATCTTTAATATCAATTTTACGTAACCTTTTATCTTTCTGTTCATCTTGTAAGCCTTTTAATCGTAATTTATTTTTATCCTTCTGTGGACTCTCAATTTTTTGATCTTTGGGCAGTGAAATAGTTACTGTTGTCGCTGATGCTGTGGATACCGTTGTAGATGGTGGTGGTGGAGGTGGTGGCGGTGGCTGTGGGAGTGGTGGAGGACTCGATGGTTCTGGACATTTAGGTTCAATATTATTTACATTCCCAACAGAAATTTCAAGTGGTTGTGGCTGAATCATTGTTTCTGTGGTGGCCGTTAGTGTGGTAGTACTTGCTGTTGTTATTGTTATTGTTGGTGTTACTGGTACTGTTGTTGCTGACGTTAATGTCGTGGTTGTTATTGTTGTTGTGGTTATAGTTGTGGCCGTTGTCGATTCTTCACTGGATATCTTGGGTTGTTCAGATGTTTCGTTGCCATTCTGACTAATATCCTCTTTACCCGAACCTGACGACGCACGTTTTCGTTTTCTATTACGACGTTTCGATCCTTTTTTTGTTGGTGATATCAACTGTTTTTCGTATTCATCGTTATCAACATTGCAATTAGTTAAATTTAATGGATCACATATATTTGGTGGTATAATAACTTCAATCGCTTCTTTACGATACTTTGGTGTTGGTAATGGACTTGATTTAGGTGTAACTGCGTTCATAGCACGATTAACCTCCTCATCTTGCATACTGTTTAAATTTAAAGGATCGCATATGTTACCGCCAAGTAAAAACTTTGTTGGTGGTATTATAGCACCTTCTTTTTTACGACGTTTATATGGTGGAAAAAATTTGCCATTGCCAGGGAAACTCTGTAATCGTTTGCGCCCAAATTTATTGAAGTGACGCATTTCATCGTGTTTATGTTTCTTATTATGTGATGCTGATGACGATGACGATGATGATTGGTTGAATATCTTCCGTGATTTATCATTCTCTTTTTTATTCACGTGTCCCACTTTTGTTGGACGATCGACTTGTGCTGAAGACATCATTCTGATCTTGAAAAGAAAAAAAAATATATAATTATTAGATCAATGTCAGAGCAAAAACTGAAAATCGCATGTCTTCTAATCAAAATTTCATAAATAAACTTTTCATCAATTCGGTATCATCATTATTTCAATTTGCCATATAACTTAATAACATTAATTGCAGAGGAGAGAAGTAACAATACTTCATTTTTCACTCATTTATCCGCATCGACCTATCACATATTCATAAAATACCAACTGAAACTTTTTTTATGGTCGAACAAATAAGTTTCATTCAACCATATTCTTTAAGAGAAGGAAAAAAATATACGTTTTCATCCTGCAATTTTAACTGCATTTACTAGATCTTATCTCACGGAAGACAAATTGATATCAAACATTTTTCACAATGGCCCTTCCAATTGTGAGTGAACGCGAATAAATTTCGTCTCCTTTTGAAACTCATCTGAAAATATTTTTAATTCTGCCTATATCAGGTTGGAAAACCCAATTTTAGAATACTTTTGATTTGTGGTGCTTCATCTTTCCAAACTGCACTCGGAAACTAAGAAATCATACATAGTCACAAATTCGTATCAATTTTTATCGATCTCCGGAGAGCAAAACTACTCCAAAATTTAATTTGTTGTGTATCACTAAAATTGAACTAACAAATTATTGTTTAAGCATAAATAAACAATCGATATCTGATTTGTTTTTCTCTCATCCATTATTCATCGCACGAGTTTCCACAATTATCCCAAGCACACGTGTTCAAATAACAGATTCATTTGCTAAAAACATCGTTTCGATGACGTTGAAAGTTTTATCATGAAACTGACTCTGCAATAATTCAAATTGAAATTATGAAAAGAAAATATACCAAACAACCTGATGAAAAACTTTGTATAAATGGTAATAAAATACAAGCGACATTTATGGATGATAGATAAATAATGGAATATAAAACAAAACCTTTGAGAAAGAAAAAAAATGGTTTATAAGAAAATGATGGAAAAAAAGAGAAAAAAGAAAAAGATGGAGATAAATGAAAAATTAGATGATATATTGATATGGCAAAATGAATTAGCGGTTGAAGTATTACGGTATTTAAAATAGCAAATAACATGCAACCGGCAATTTGGTATTATCGAATTAAACGTTGAAAGCGCTTGAAGGGTTCGCAACACATAAAATTATCGTTCCCGCGTTAGCGCATGCGCACAAGATAGTTTATGCCACTCTGAAAAGCGGATGGTAGGTAAAGCCAAACGTTTATTTTACGTATTTGGCGGCCTGTATGGCGCATTTGTCCATTAATACTCACCTCAATATTCATTCACATAAATTTTATTTGCCACCAGACACAATTTGAGATTTCATTAAGCACAATAATTCGCAATATCGATGTAATTTATGTCGCACCCATTCACTAGACATATGATATGCGCCCATCAACGATGGCGAATAGCTGCTTCGCTTACTCCGTTGCCTGCTTCACCACCATTTTCCATGTGGTTTAGCGCTCGTGTATCCGAGCTGCAACCATTCGGCAAACATCGGATTAATTCGTGGTCCCGCTCGCTACACTCACACGCGTCGACATATATCGCGCAATACACACTCAAATCAAACCAACTTCATTTAAATTTCAAACATCCATTAAAATCATCGCATATACCGAAAAAAAAAAAAAAAAATAAAAGAAGAGTAAAAAAACGAAGAACTCGAAAATCCATCATGAATTGATCAATCAATATTCGTTATTGATTTTTTAATGCTGCAACTTTTTACAATATTTTTTTTTGTCAGATAGTTGTAATTTAAATATCTTACAACAAACATTGAGAAATATTTTTCTTCCAATTTTATTTTAGATTAATATATCGCAAAAACAGAAAATCAATTGAAAATTGAACATTGGAATTTTATGAAATGCAATGTTTGCTGTACATCAATTTAACATTTCAGTTCATGGGCGCTTTTTTACAATCTGCATCCAAACTTTGAGCTTCTAAATCCTTATGTAAAACTGAAACAACAATTGGCACAATAACTCATTTTCTATTGTTGTTTCAAGTTTGAATCGAACCACTCCATTAGATAATCCGATTTCCATAAGATATTACATTAAATGAAGATAGATATTAAATTTTTCATGCTCAATATTTTAACTGGTTCAGATAAGTCAAAGATGTATAGTATAAAACTATGTCATCGAGTCGTGAGCCCACAAAACACTTTTTCTATATATGTATCATAATCGAATGTATAATCTTAATTAAGTTTTTTTCACATGAAATCAGCAATAACTTGACTTGCCAGTATTGAATGAATATATATTGTTTATTTTAGCAAGACATGTAAATTGTACAAACTATGATGACAGTTGGGTTATTATCTTAAAAACATCGCGTGTTTCAATAATTTTACATTATCAAATAAACAATGATTTTGCAATCCCACAATGCATTATATTTTATTCAATTGTCTCAGTACGAAAAAAAATTATCAACGATGTAAGAGTTAATCTGAATCGTAGCAGAATAAAAATTACTGTATTTATTGTGATTCCAGTAATAAACAATTTGATTACAAATAATAAAATTATTCTATAATCATCGCTCCATTATGGCCATCATCAATCTCTATTTCAGTTCTCAACGAAACATATAAGACCCATTACTTTTTTTCATCACCTAAAGTTTCATTTCATAATTGTGCAGCCTTGGATTAATATCTACATCAGCAATATTCAATCATACCAAATTCCAATAACAAATCGATAAACTCTCCATCGATTAGCTTTGTTCTTCTAGAAAAATGTAAAACATGTGAATTTACTCGTATATAAATTTTGGTAACTTTAGCTTTTTTGATTATAAACTTTACTTCTTTCATATCAGTTCATAGTCATTATCTCGAAATATATATTCATTCCCGATGTTTTACTCGGAAATTCGATTGTTCCAATTCCATTTTTCCCAACTACTATTCATTTACATTAGTCAGAAAAAATCGGAGTTTCATTAATCGATCAATCGCAACGCAAGGATTAGTGTGATTGGTGTTTGATTATGTCAATAGTGCGAAATTAGCCGTAGTCGCAATTCACATTTGAACTGTGTGAGGACATGTATACATATATTCATGTATATATCTTTATATATATGTATATATTTTAATATGTCGTATCAAGAGATATAGGAAAGAGGAATTAGTGACCGCGATCATCTCGTTGTAGGGCAATTGCGTAGAGGAGGATAATTTAATTGGTATTTAAAATATCAGAATATTGTCAGGATAAAAATAAAATAAAGATTGTTTCATTTCTCGCCGTGTGAATTGCGTAAGATGGCAAAAATTCCGAGTAATTTCACCAAATTTGAGAGTCCTTTCAAAGTACTTGAAGACTTGGATTTGAATTATCAAACTCCAACTAGTTCAATGTGCGTTCAGAAAAAAAAAATATTCAGTGGAGCATCATCAGAGAAACGTGAAAATAAAGTAAATCAATTTATGCGAACATTTTTTCTCGTGATAAAAATTTGGATTTTCTAATCTTATAACATTGTTTTTTTCGTTGATTTCATAGGTGACATTTTGGCGTGAGAGATTTGTTATCAATAAACATCCGTTACAAATCACCACATTGGGTTTGAAAACACCACCAATGGTTGAATCACCATCAATTCAACCATTAGCACCAATTAAACCTCGTAAAGTGATCAACAAAATGGATTTGAAACCAAAAAAGTTGGTATTCAAAGATATTGAAGAGTCTAACATAGAAATGATAAAATATCCATCGAAATTTAGTGTGAAACATGATGATAGCTTTATCAATGAACGGCAATGCAAATCAAAAATCAATCGAAGAAAACAAACAGTGAGTGATGAGAAAGAAAATCAGCTTGGATTATCATCCTTTCAAGTTAAAAATGCAAAATCAAATAATGACAAAGTGAATCAATTTAACACAGATGGCAGCACCAGTAATTGTAATAGCTGCAGTAGTGGTAGTAGTAGTAGTAGTAGTAATAGTAGTAGTAGTAGTAGTATTGGGAGTAATAATAATAATAACAGTAATTCCTTATCATTAATCCAATCAAAAACTTCACATATTAAAGGTGGCTTGAAACACTTTAGAATTTGAACAGCGATAAAAACGGGATTTATCAATTGTTCATTCATATTCTAAAAAGCAATACTTATATACAAATATCCTTTATTCACATCATTTTGTTGCAACAGTATAAAACATAACTTCACAATGAAAATGTGTTAAACAATATCAAATATATTACGACCGAAAACTATGAGGAAAGAAAAACGGTTCATTTCCAATGTACCAATACTATTCAATACGATAAATTCAATATTTTCATATGTTCCACTTAAAGAAGTAGAAAAAATTCTGTACTTTTCGCCATAGAAAAAAAAAAACTTTCACTTCATTGTTATCATTATCATCTCTCGTTTTCATATTATAACTCAATAAACTTTGTAACACATTCCTGTTTCAACACAAAGGAAAAAAAAAAATTGAGTCGTATGTAACCCCACCTAAAATAGACAAATACCATCACCAGTTTGTTGCAGTGAAACGACAGAAAAGAGAAAAAAAAACGTAAAACAACTGGAGTCTGTGCGCAACGACGTTCCTGCCGCTCGTAACACTGGTCGATAAGGTCAATTATTATGAAGATAATGTAGAAATGCCTTAATCATATCATCTGTAAGCAAACTTACTGCCTACTTTTTCAAAAATTCAATCGACATAACAGTCAATAAACTCGTCCACGTGTTTCCAACATTTTTTTGCTTCGTCCCTGTCTTCCTTATTTTTTTGTTTTATTGCCACAATCTCGGTAATAAAGAGATAATTGGCGAAGAAGTGACAAAAGATATTCATTGTAGTATACCATAATTGGAATTTATCATTTTTTATTGTTCCGTCTCGAGTAAAAACTGCAATTCATGCGTTTTGCATACAGCTGTCGAATTCATATTCTCATTATCATAATGATTTATGTGTGGCTATTTATAGATATGAAACTTGTCGGACTATATTTTGCGCAATAATAGGACAATGCAATAGGATACGAGTTGAGACAATGCCTAGCATAAATCTTGGATATTGAAGACGTTCAAGTCTATCGCAACTGCTGCACATTACTTTCTTCTTTTTTTCCATGACGAGATATATGTATGTACACATATATATATATTTATAGGTATTATATGGATAAGAGGTGAGTCGACAAAGTCCACAACAACTCAAATGTCCACAGGGGCAGCTCAGGGTCAACCGGAAAGCATTTACCTGAAGGTAGGTATATATATATATATATATATATATATGTATATACATATAGAACCGTGTGCCTTCTGTGTTCCTCCGGTTTGTGAGTACTATACGATACGAAGGCGACGACGATCGTTGAAATACGCAAGCTAAAACAGGAATAATAATTATTCCGTTACATTCCTATCTATATAACGACAATTACCAGCAATAAAAGTTGGATTATTGAATGTACATTTTGTCACATTTGAAAATAATTGATCGCAATGCAGAAAGATCTCTGGTAAGAGCATAAAATTGAATATTTTATATTTGATTTTACGATTGGAAAAATTTAATGAATCGATCGTATTAACGATGTTAGAAGAACACGTATATGCAGTTGTCACATTATATATTGCACAAACATTTACACGATAATTACTGCAATGTATCTCCATTACCTTGATAACATAAACCAGTTGAGCTTGGCTAAGCCAAGGCAAAATTCTCGTGTAATGAATTCCAAACTCCTTTTTTTTCTTTCATCATTTATATATTCATTCACTAATTTCATTTATTCTTTTTATTATTGAAAGTTGATGTTGGTTTTGTGAGATAAAAACCATGTTTTCTATCATTTTTGATTACTACCTGTAACGTATAACTTTAATTCATGTTTGAGGGAAACATTGCACTAAAAAAAAAAAAGATCAGATGAAATTAAACTGATTTTGCATCAAATATTTCACCAATTAGAATTAAAATTTTCCCGATTTAAAATACACTTCATAGAATTTCAACTACAATTTGCCATGTTTAATACACCTGGAAGTATCATCGATGATGGCCAATAAATTTTAGCTGAGACACACCTGATTCGTTGTTTGAATTGTACTTAGTTCTTTAGAATGGATTAGTGATCCCTCATGTATTCAGTCCCTTGCAGTTGACAAAATTCATACGCGAATTGGGTTTTTCTGATCAAGCAAAATGTAAAATAACTATTTATTAGTTGAGAAAGTTTAGATGAATGAAATCAACGGTGAACATTAAGTCTGCTATCGTTCTCATTTTTTATCGATATCATTAGTCATTTGATATAATGGAATTTTCAAAATATCCACTGTTTTTCACACTTTCTGAATTTTAGAAAGGCACAAACGCTTTTTTCTAAAAGCATATATGCTTTCCCTGGTAAGTTTCTCTAATATGATTTCGCGCAATGGAACGGAAGATAATTGATGGATTCGGTGATAAAAAATGAGTGAGAGAAACGTATTATTCTTTGATTGAATATTTTCATTTCTAATGACGAATTCGAAAAATCTGAAAAATTTGTTCCATGTTCATAACTCAATATACTTGCAGAAAGTTATTCATTGTGAATTTCCTTGATTTCTCGGCAATCAAAACTATTTTTGAAACAAAAAAAAAAAAAACAGCCACATTTGTCCGTGAAAATAAACATAATTTTCAAGGTCTTGCACAATCTGAAGTACTTTCTTAAGTTATATTTTTTGCACCAAAAAATAAAGAAATTAACAAATGCATGGTGTGCATCGAAATAAGAACCCCCTAATCTCACTGACCTCAATCTGGCTGAATTCAATGAGATTTCTCGGAAGACAGAAACGAACGCTGCTGAGAAATGATTAATTTTGGTCGCCGTGTTCATTGTACCGAATTTTTCGTTATCAATAGCTGCAGCTTCGCACAATCAAAATAATATCGTCCTTATAGTTCAGACGTACATCCCGGGCGGAATCGGTTGACTTGGGACGCAGTGTGTGAACTAGAACTTTCTGAGCTTTCCTTACCCGAGGGCGAGGTCTTTTCGATCAATAACTGTACATTTGAATGGTATTGATTGATGAGAACTGGGGTAAAATTTGACGTGTATACGGTCGATATCCAACAATTTATCTTGAAATTAAGTGAAATTCAAATATCCCAAGTTACCCTGCTTCACCCCATGTTTTTTTTTTCCCCTTATCTCATCAAGTTGAATTTTTGATGCCTCAATATTCTCTATCAAGTATAGAGATATTTGACTCAATAACTTTCATAATTCTAATGATATTGAATGATTATGCGAGTATATTTCTTTTTTGAAGCAATTCAGAAATGAAACTTCCAAAAATAAAAAAATTATTTCTCGAATTTCTATTTTGACGTCTTATTCTTTTACCACACTAATACAATCTTCTTGAAATCATTTCTGTCTAAAGTGCCCATTTTTACATGAAGAAGAATTAAAATCGGCCACAAAATTTATTTATGTTAATTTTATAATTATATCCTGTTTTATTGCATATGAGAATTATGTCTGAAATTCAGATGTAAATGAATCCGAAATAGCATTGTTTATATGTATATCGTGGGTGACATTTTGCGAATGGAGATCATTATAAATGGAAATGATTCCACCCCGCAGTTCGACAGGGTCAACAGGCCGTCGTGACGTTAACGGATGCGGTGACCTCGTACTACCGGGATTCTCTATCACTCTCACTCTCCACCCGATCCCACTTTCCCTCCCGGCCGTTTTCTTGAGTACCACAGCTTGTTATCCCTTTTTTCGTTAATGCATCATGATAAATCTACTTATAGCTGTATAATTGTGACTCCTTCTATTAGGTGAAATCACAATCGTCTCTAGTCTATTTGCCATACAATTCCATATTAATACATTTATTTTCTTCTTCAAGTATAAAATTAACAACTATCAAAAAAAAAAACATATGCTGTGTAGTTATTCTTTGCTAAAGGTGAGATTTTAGTGCGAAGACATATTTTGGCAGTAGTCATCTTGGATCCAATCCTGAGTGATGGCACCACTGCCATTAAATGAGATCAGAATATTATTTTTTTACACTTTCATCATCCAACACGATCAGAGTATATGAAAATAGTGAGGGGATAGAATTTATAGATATTTCGATAAAAACATTTTCCAATGTGTGATGAATTACATTGAGAAGATGTGAAGTTGTATATTTCAAATTGCATGAGGAACAAAATTGATGAATATTTATGTGCTATTGAAGCTCATAAATATGAATGAGTTTACTGTTATATCAAGCACGATGGCAGCATCTGCAATTTCGCTGTATCTGCCGACAAATTAATTATTATACGGCGTTGAAACGAGAAATAATGTATAAACATGCAACATGAAACAAAAATACGTGCTAATATCAACAGTTTTTTTTATTTCGTATTGATGGTTTAGGATCGTATGTAAATTTATTCCTCAGTTGTAAAAATTCTTGAATTCTTGTCAACTGCAGCCATCTCGTCTGTACAGAATGAAGTCTCTGAAGATCCGACTGTAACCTCTCTCAGGAATTGAATCAGTACATCACAAAAATATGAGTACATGTTATTCTATTTATGTCAGGCAGTCCAATCATGGATGTGAATTGTTATGTTCATTATCTTGATTGAGACCATCAATATTACAAAGTTCCTCATTAGCAAAGATTCTGCACAAATGATTAATCAACCGTGAGCCTCTTTCTTCCCAAACAATCACATTGAAATGCCAATTTTGAACGAATGGAAACAGTTTCGAATTTCGTGAATATTCTTCCAGTGTGAGATCAAGAATTCGATACAGTGCAGAAATCCAATCCAATGAGCAATCTGAACAGAAAATATTCTGTCAATGTAACATTTTCACGAAAACAGAAGGTACCATTATATAGTTCGAGACTGGTGAGAATTCAGGAAAACAGAAAGATTTTTATCTTGTATAAATGAGACTGTGGTTCCTTTATCAATTATAATTTTTAACTGGAAGATGGAAATATTTCAAGTGGAAAATATTTTGGCAAAACTGATCAATCACAGTGCCTAAACATGAATCACGAACTCCTACGAATAGTAACAATAGCCATACCCTGATTAGAAGTTGCACAGTGAAAAATCGTTGAAAATCGTTAATTTATTTGATTTCTAGAGTCTAGAATCTAGAGTAGAGTATCCCCTTAATGACTATCAAATGATATACTCTTGTTTATGTGCGGCTCAATGTGCACTAATAAGTGTACATATACGTTGAAGTATATTTTTTCACTGTGAAACTTCATCTTAATTGTTCAGTTGTTGTCTGCGTATTCGATTTCAGCAAAGTTTGATACCATAAGATACTCTTACTTTCTTGAAAGTTCTGTTCCATGAACATTATTTAAAATTACTATTTGGAGTATTCAACTTTGCAATGATAAGCAAATACTTAGTAATTCAGCAAGTATCGACTTTATTACGCCTATGCGATGTCAGAGGGCATAAATGATCACAATCATGAGTAAATTGTAAATATATGTATATGATCTCATAGTTATTTTTGCAGATAAATAAAACTTTTTCTTACATTTTCTGAAAAAACTTTCAATGATTCTTCAACCGTCTGAACAATTACAACATAAAAAAAAATGAAATGACAGAGCTAATGGCAACCGATTGGAGAACAGAAGAAATGGAAAAAAAAAAAAAAAAACATGAGAATACATGAAATACCTTTTCTTCGATCAGGCATACGTGTTTTTAAAAAGTAATTTGGAATCTGGGTTTATTTCTGGATATATTTCATATTTTTGATCTATATAATGTCATGCGGTACATAAAAAAAAACTCGTTAAGAATGAAAATGAATTATGGATAGCATATACGGATTGGAACAGTGGGAATGAAAAATAAAATTTTCTTAATTTCATTAAATATAGGACATATTTGCATCACCAACAATTTATTTTCCACTATTTCATCAGCTGTCAGCATATTGTAATTAATTTTCAATGCATCGTCACTGTAAAAATCATCTAACCAGTTGAGAGTAGATTAAGTCGAACATTCTAGACGTATGAATTTGTTCTTTTTCTCACCATTCGATCTGAGAAATTTGCGTACAACTGTATATTTATGTATATATATATTAGAAAATAAAAAAAGAATATAAATATAAGTATATGAGGAACGATAAGCAACATGTAGACAGTGACATTTTCAACGTGATTTCATCTATGTCTACATATGTATTTGTGTATATGTAAAGTTAATATATACATATATAAACGTATGTATCCCCACTGTGGATGCGAAAGCGTTATCACCCTTGAGTATAACGAGTCCGACGGTCGTGTTGCTAACCAAGTCCACAACCCATGGGTTATCTCACGCCGCCCTTTCGCTCCCATTTCATATACATGTTGCAATTGCCGCGTTTTACTGTCAATACCAACTGAACGACACACAAATATATACATATAACCATTCTCAGGAGACATTCTATATTATATTTTGTAAATTATAAATCTTTAGGGTGATATACGATGACTTTGGAAAAAAAAAGTCGAACACAAATAAAAATCACGGCAGTATCCACTTTTATCACTTTTGATAAATAGCACAGAATACATAATGATTTGCACTGTGTCTCAATCATTTTCCATTTCATTGATATCTTTCTCCTCGCTTTTTTACTACAAATGGACAATATTTCCATTGGAATACAATTGTCTACGATAACAATATATATATATATATATATATATATATATATTTAATTGAATAGTTATATACGATGAATTTGAGGAGTTAATGGGGTTATTATAACACTTGATAATGAGTACGAATGAACTACATCTCGGTTGAGTTTGACACAGCAGTAAATGGTATCTTATTATAAAACGACACACATGGACTAACCATTAACGATGTTTCCCACTCTTTCACACTCGCACTCGACATTGACATAGCCCTCTACATAGACATGAAAATAAACACATATGTACAAAATTATAATAATAAACTGCATGAAATGACGTCCTTCGTAAACATGGGAGTGTCCTCGTCATGGGATAACTGACAAGATTATAAACAAAAAAGGAAATAATGAAGTGAAAAAAAAAAAAAAAAAAAAAGACAGGCAGCACAGAAAAAAATGAGGGAAACCACGAGGAACTTGAGAGATTAATGATGAAATGGTAACAAGAAGTAAATGAAAATGATAAGTTACAATGCAAGAAATTTCATTGAATTTATGTGTATTTATAAAAATAATTTTGTTTGCGTGTTTGCTATTATCGATTTTACTGTATGATTCGAAACTATATGCAATAATGGCATATGTTTGTTACAGATATTTCGAGACACATTGTAACATATCGTCACACATTACCATGAGATGTAAATAATTGCGAATGTTTGAAAAATTAGGTTTTTCAGGAATTACTTTCCATGGTAGCAAATTTTTGATTTATAGAGACATATCCCAACTAAGACTCTGCGATCCACAATTTACGACACTGACTAATTTGCTGATTACACAGTAAAGAATTTTCCGTAATTGTGTAAAAAAAAGTGAATGTAAAAATTTGCGTGTTAAATATTTAACATTTTTGTGTGTTGAATCAACACACGAGGCAAGTGTACTTTCATCGACTCAATTATTAACACACTAAAATGTTATTAGAGATCAAAATAACACTTTTTAAATGTTACTTTGAGATCAACACACAATTTCTGTTAAAAATCTCTTCCAAACAGTGACAAGTATCAATAACATTTTTAAATATTAATTCAACAGAGAGAATGTGTTATTCGAACACTTTCGTATGTTACTTCTACCATGCAAGTGTGTTATTTCTTCGAAAATAATAAGTCGAGTCAAAATAACACACACTGCGTGTAAAAAAATCAGTAACACTCATTTAAGTGTTGAATTTTACGAAAATTTTTTTAATGTGTAGTGTGAATGAAAAAATGACTACGAGTGGTAAATAATTAGTAGAGGAGCCTTTGAATATGTATATTTTACCATATTTTCAGTTATTTTATCGTTAACCATATTTTTTTATTCAATTACATCTCTCAGGACCGCTATTCTTAGACATATTCTTTCCATGAAATATTTTCTTTTATATTTACATAAGAAAGTTGTTGTATGCATGCATTGGAATCAATCAAAGTCGAAGGGTTGTTGAAACATTAGACAACATTATATATGCAATATATGGTTACATCTATATATGCTCTGATAATCGCAAATGGGTGCGGTATGTATTTCTATGTATGTGTATTGGGGTGAATGAAAGTTCGGAAGGAGTATGAAGGAAGGCACGGTCGAGAGGGTGAGCTTAATTAAATGGAAGCCCCGTCGATAGAATGAAAAAAGGAAAGTAAGAGAGAGTTTGACCACAAGACAGGAAGTCCATAGCCACTCCCTCTTGTATCAAATGCGCAAGTCCATTTGGTCAATTCGCGGCGCACCAATGTTTTCATCGAAACAAGGGTAAAAAAAAACTGTTACCATGTTGATAGATACCTTGCCCTGTCATACTAGTCATCACATCAGTCAATTATATGAATAATTGGAGGCCAATAAATTTGCTATAGATTTTGGTAAAGAGGAAAATTGACTTTGGATCAATAGAAGTAGTTCAGTTTCCACCAAATTTTCATTCAACTTGTAATAATGAAACCAACAACTTTAATTCTATTATTTGTTCCAATATACAATTGTAAAATTCTTATGTATGTCATTGTCAGAAATTAAGAGTGTCTTAATTTTTCTTAGACCATCAGAGTAGGAATTTCCCGCGAATTATTATCATTGAAACATAGTTGTATTTGAGGGTTAATTTCATGAATTTATCAAGTTTCGTGGTGCGTACATTGGAGACAAATTAGCCCACATGCTGTCACCAAAGCTTGCGTTAACTGCAAGGTCTTCTTCATAAATTTCACGATTTTCATATATTTTGACATACGTAGTCTGGACGAATTGGTTATTCTCTTAACAAATTCTGCAAACTATTCTCCGCGAAGAATTTATTTACCCGGGTCGTAATTATCGTTAAAATATCAGAAGACCGAAAAAAACAAATAATTAATATTTCTACATAACCAGGTCGACAAATGAAACCTTAGTATCCCTGTTGTGTATTTGGTAGATGCTACAAACAGTAAAAGTAGTATAAGTTCATGGAAATATAGTATTGAGGGACAATCTTGCAATTTGTATCGGACCATTTCAACATTCAAAAATTGAAGAAAAAATGAATTCTTTTGAAACTTATATCCAAAAAATGTTTGACACCTCGAATCATTTACAACTTTGGGATTGATCCAACGATTGTCACTAATAACTTTATCATTTGAATGGAAAAAATTGGATACTCGAATTATTGCTTTGAAAATTCGATTTCTTATATTCAATACCACTAAAAAGCTGAAGTAAATAAAAACCAACGTGAGAAAAAATGAGAAGGAGCGCAATCATCTCCAAGGAAAGACGTTTTTATTCTATTACAATGTAATATCACTAGGAATTCAAATTCTATAAAATATCTGCACACTGTACACATGCAAACATATATCTTTATATTTATATATTTGAGGTTGAAAAGACGCTCGGTCAATGCCACACGCGAAGCCGTTGCAATATTTATAGACGAGCACGACTCCATCTATTTGAATGGTTTTGCCTGTTATTTTAGGCATGGCTCACTAATAACACACTCACACACATACGCACGCCTAGTGAATTATTTGGCCGTTTTAACGGTCAGTCAGTGCCAGCTCCGAGTTTCTCTGACGTCGCTACGGAAATATGTGTCTCTCTAACTCTAGATCTTTTATCCTTGTAAGTGCGCACACGAGTTTGAGAACTGCGACACATACACAAACATGCACGAAAATATATGGAAGATGTGAGAAAGAGAAGTAAAAAACAGAGTATTATCCAAAGTATATGTACGACACACATGGACACACTCGAGTTATAAAACCTGCGCAGTGGTGCATATATATATATATATATATATATATACTCACATGAAGACATGGTAAAGGGAGGAAACAAAAAACAAAAATGAAGAAAAGAAAAGTAAAAATGGATCAGCAGAGCAATGGCCATGGAAATGTATTGTCATCGCGTCATCAGTCTTATTCCTGAAGTCAGAATGAACGAGGGAAATGGAAGAAACATGAATTAATAACTGGAAAATAAAAAAAAATATTAATGACTAGCATTTATTCTTTAATAAAATAATTTCATACAACCGCATGGTCATATGTTTTCAACGGATAGCGGAAAAAACTGAGAAAGAAAGAAAAAGAAAAAGCAAGAAGGATATTAGGTGTTTGAGGTGGAACGTTTTGTGTGGATATAAATATAAATGGTGAACAGGTGCAGAGTAAAAGGAGACGGGTGAAAACTCGCTGGGAGAGTATATATATATAAACGGGGCATGTATATAGATATATATTCAAGAAGCGAGAAAAGCAAGATTAAAAAACATTTTTTACATAAAAATAAAAAGTGAAATGTACAAAGGATGAGGACGACGTGATGCGTTGGTTCGTGTCTTTCTCTTCCCACCCTCTTTGCCCCTCGTACTGCACCATTTTAATTTCGTCTCGTCGCATCGACGCCGGAGTCTCTGTAAACGAGGCGTGTTCCTGCGAACGACACGTCGCCGCTAATTGCAACCTGGTGAACGATTCATGCGAGAAAAAAGGAGACATACTAAATAATCTAGTGAAGAAAAAATGAATGAGTAACGCATGAGTAAATAAATAATTGAATAACTGACAGATATATCTAGCAGTCAAATACAGAAATGAGTCCAACATATGTCGACTTGTCGCAGCATTTAATTGAATTTTCAATTTCTTTTATCACTCCAACGAGTAATTTCAAGTCATGGATGCGTATACAATATATCATGATTAAAAATAACCTCAATATGATGTGGACGTGAAATGCACGTTGAACCGAACAGGTTCACCAACTCCGCCTAAAAGACGAAATTATAATCGCAAAGCCATTTTTTACCAAGATAAATTTCACTGATCGTATCAAGAGTACGATAACGTGAAACCGCATTCGTCGGTAAAAATCGATCATTGTTGTCTATATATTAACAAGATATTTTTTTTTGTTCTATTGGCAGTTTTCATCACTTTGCAGAACTTTCGAATATTCTCATTTAGGAGGTTACTTCTTGATCCCGAACATTGTTTAGGATCATTACAGAATCGTCTGAGACTTGAACTATTGTTGAGGGTCAAGAAATGGTTGTTCAAAAGAAATGGATTTATATGAGAAGATATGAAAGGTATAGCAGGTATATACTTGCAATAAGTAATAAGGGTATGAGCAAGAATAGTACCATGTGATAGACCAAATGGAGTGGAATGAAATATGGTTAGGATGTTCGTAGCCTGTAATAGGATTAAAGCAGCCTGTTGGATAGCCACAAGAATTGTGGATAGCCGTTAGACCACCAGAAATCGAGCTGTAACGACCATTGAAGATATATAGCTGCAGTCAATACCAATGAAACGACTATTCTGGGTATCATTGTCACACGACAATGTTAACATCTTCGTTGAAGCTCAAAGTACGACTATACCTTGATTAGGGGGGGGGGGGGGGGGGGGGGGGG